>JABAKD010000025.1:31816837-32084205 GCA_012845835.1 Undaria pinnatifida
CCCCCCCCCCCCCCCCCCCCCCCCCCCCCCCCCCCCCCCCCCCCCCCCCCCCCACCAACCACCCCCCACCCCCCCCCCCCCACTACAACCCGCTCGCTTTTGATCAAAACCAGGCCCCCTTTCCCTTCACAGCTGTCAGATTTTGTCCCCCTCAGAAACGGGTTTTATAGTTTCCGCGCACAGACTGACTAAAATCATCCTGTTGACCCTGATAGCTACACTGTAGTTGTAAGGGGAGTCGCCGACCTATATCCTTAATGAGGACACACAACTCGTAATGCGCGCGATCGGAGTATCACACACAGCTTGCAAAGATGAGTTTCGACGAAATCTTCGATCACACAGCTTGAGTGTATTTTCATTTTTTAAAATATATATTAACACCGATTATATTTTGTTCACGCAATGACATACCTATCCGATAAGCATCGTAACATACCCACAAGAAAAAACAAAAAAGAAATTACTGTTACTCAAAACCATAGACTATAGTGAAAACATATGCAACACAATGATACGAAATGTTTCACAGACGATTGTACAATACCTCATAGCCTCACCCACAGATTGAGCTACCCCGCGCGTCCCGCCCCCCCTCTCCCCCTCTTGATCAAACCCGAGCCCCCACGTCCTTTAAAACTCCTCCCTCCCCTCACCGATTATTCGACTTACAGGATTCACTTGATAAACTGATGTATTTCCTTCCACAGCTGATGTATTTCAATCCACAGCTGATGTATTTCCTTCCACAGCTGTCAGATTTTGCCCACTTCTCAGAAAGGGGTTTTATAGTTTCCGCGCACAGACTGACTAACATCACCCTGTTGACCCTGATAGCTAAATTGCAGTTGCAAGGGGAGTCGCCGACCTATATCTTTAATGACTGATTCTACGATAGCCATTCCAAAAAAAAGCAGCGATTTTCTTGAACGAACGTTTCATCATCATAGCTACTCGACACGGTAAAGGATCGTATGAAAAATACAATATTAACATAGTTTCTGGTAAGCAAATGACTATCGAAGGATGACGTCGGGGGGCAAGGGGCACCATATTTCAGGAGACGAGGCCAAGAGCTGGTTTCGAAACCTGCGATTTCTGTAAGGAGATGTTGGGGGGGGCATCGTAGAACGACCTTAATGAGGACACACAACCCGTCATACGCGCGATCGGAGTATCGCATCTAGCTTGCTAAGATGAGTTTCGACAAAATCTTCGATCTCACAGCTGGAGCGTATTTTTTTTTCTATATTACCTCATAGCCTCCTGCTACCACGCGCGTGACTCTCGACTTCTGCCTCCTGCGAGTCCCCATACCCGCCTTGGCTGCGGGCAACGATCTACTTGGAACACATGGCAAGAGACCCCCACACCGCTTACGGTCCAACGTATAATCATACGGGTACTACTACATCACACAATGACATCTCTGTTGAGCATCGCATCATACCCACACGCAATTATTTTCAACAAAAATATATATATTCAACTGTGAGTACGATTAATTGAATGATCGAAACTCCAAAAAGGAAATGACGGTTCCTTAAACCGATATCATGATACAGCGTATCCAAACACACAAGATACGAAATCTTGCACGGACGGTAGAACAGTACCTCGTAGCTTCCTGCTTCCACGAGCGAGGTGTTCGGCCTCTGCCTCATCCGAGTCCTCATACCTCCTTTCCTTTCGGACTTGACGGCATACATGGCAGTCAGCACCCACTCACTCCGCTCAAGACCCTAATTTGAAACACACGGGTACCACATAAACAGAATCACACAATGACATAGCTGATGAGCGTCGTAGCATACCCACACCGAGAAGCAAAAAGGAAATTACGGTTTTAATCTAAACCAAGATCGTGACAACATATCCAAACTCAACCTACGAAATTGCACGGACAATATGACAGTACTTCGTAGCCTCCTGCTACCACGCCAGAGACTCTTGACTCCCCCCCCTACGAGTCCCCGTACCCCCCTTCCGTGCTTGTAACGGCCTTCACGACATATGTGGCAGCAGGCCCCGACTCCGCGTACCCTCTCAGTTTAAACATAGGGTACGAGTACTCGCACTGAAACGCACAATAACGTATCTGATAAGCATCGTATCATTTCCATACAGATATCAGTACATTATCAGTTACAACGCATTCATTTTACGACGGTTGAAGGCGGTTACCCTCTGACTGGCGGCCTGAAATTTATTTACAACTTGCAGTAGCTAAACAGACCTGTTTGTACTGTTCAGCTTTCTTTGTGTATGTGGAGCAGCTTGTCTCTGTGCTTGGCGTCATTTGGATCAATGCGCTCATAATCAATCATGGGACTTTCATTTTGAATCCGGGTAGTTTGTTGGGGTGTACTATATTCCGGCACGTGTGATGTTTCGTTTTTGTCATGTGTTACACGTGATTAACCCGATGCTGCATTATTTGGTCGTCTGGTTCGAACAGGTATTGCCTTCTTGCCCCTAGCCAGTTTATGACGTGCGCGCTGGCTGCACTGCAGGACGTAAGACAATTGCACAGAAGAAGCCAAGGCAGATAGAGTTGTAATGTTCTGCGTTTGTCCTGTTAGGCCATCGTGGCGCTAACTTCTTCTCTTTGATCTCGATATCAGTTGTCGCTACAACTCATCGCCTCTTCTTGCTTGAAAATACTTTTTGACAAGTATGACCTGTCTGAATGCGCCGAATGTTCTTGCATACTATTATCTCGGCGTTGGCTATTATTATCGCCTTGCAGGACATTTCTTGGCATTAGAAGCCGGAAGTTCGTCCCGTTGACGGAGCGTGCACAATTGTGTTTGAAATATTGTCCCAGAAAAAAATCCTCCCTCAGCCATATGAAATTCAGGAATTGAATCTATGCAATACTACTGCAGAAAATAAGCAATCACGCAGAATCGCGCATGCAATACAGTACAGCAGCACCCGCCGTCGAGTAAGGGCAAAGCCATCTTCGTGGTGACGTAGAAGGCAAATAAACATGATTGATGATAAGAACACAACACAATCCGCGGCACGTGGGTCACGGGGGTGTCACAGTATGTGTACGAGGTTTAAGGTTATGTATGTGCTATTATTGAGGTTAAAGCCCATCTTTGTGTAATAATCAGGAAATTGAACTTCATGTGTTAACCCGTCGAGTGTACATCTAGGACAACGAGAGTCCGAGCCGATACTCCCCCTTGGGCAAACGGACTCTACTACCACTGGTACTGCAGTTGTGGTCGCAAATCACAGTACAGAAATTCGAGCACGATTAATGTGCTGGTGAGTTTTCCATGCAATACAAAGCGCAACGCATGCGGAATCTAAAGCTACGCAAGGCAGAACACCACAGTACGTGCAAGGAACAAATATTTGAAGCGAACTAAAGAAACATCAAACATAAACAAAAAAGAAAATGGTAGGAAACCGAACGAAAAGAGAGAATGTCACGCATTGTTGTTGCGGGGCAGCACCCAACTATCAATAACTATTAATAACTATTAATAACTAGTAACAACTGGGTTCCGTATGCTATTGCAGTAATTCGTGGCTGTGAGCAACACTACGAACAACGTGGTCTGTCCTATATACCGTAACTGACGACGGTGGTGTTCACACACAAAATTATCTCCCCATACTCCCCAAGCGTATTATACCTACTACTACAGCAGTACCAGAAGAAAATTGAACGGGCAAAACGAAAAAAGGGGGAAAGAAGACGCAGAAGAGGACAAAAGGAATAAAAAGAGGGAAAAAAAGGAAACTGGTTAGTTCGACTAAGTACTGTTAATATCAGATCAAAGCATACCGGCAGCGGTAACACCGCATTAGTAGTACCGGTCGGTTTATTTTGCTCCATGAAAGGTGACGGATAGCATGGATCGCGCAGGCAATCCAAAAAACGAAGATCACAGGCGTCAACGGCTCGTAACCTAGGCCAAAAGAGTAGTTTGTCTGCTACGTATTTAACCTTGTGTCCACCCAACGACGCGCGTTGCTACGCAGGTACACTCGTGCTAACCAACTGTGAGACAGAAATAAAAAATGTCGGGCATTGGTTGGTGAAAGCAGAATGGAGATTCTACCGTACCAGCTACGAACAACAAACGATCAAATTCCGACGCAGAAGCAAACCTGAAACCTTAAATTGACCAACCACGAAACGAAAGCAAACACAAGAACTGAATAAAGGTAACGGAATGAAGAAGAAGCCCAGCGCGACCGACGCCACGCACTGCGAACAGGAAGCACAAAGAAGTCTATCCGCGGTGCCCTTCCTTGCAAAGTTTATTCCGTATTACACCAATGATGATATACTTTCCCATGACATGCGGTTTGCGAATTGAGTGTCTCCCCGCCCCTCCCAGCTGCACGAGACACGTCTGCGTTTTGTATTCGGTTGAGCTCACCCTTAAGCTTGAAGTCGCTTTGGATGAGGCCGGGGCAATACACACTCGAGCGCGGAACATCAGAAACCATCGGTGCACCCCCACGGCCGCAACGATGAGCGAGCCCAACTTAGAATGCGATGCCTGTTTGATCCTCTACGTTCGTTCCTGGCTGCACCACGTTCTGGTGCATACCAATCGAGCGTTGCTAACGAGTCCAACACTAGCATGGTTGAGGTGTTATTTAGACATTGGCATGTTACCACACCACAAAGATATAGGCGGGGTAGTTCACATGCATGGTTTTACCGAACCCAGTTCGTGCTGCCGTGTTTGATTTGGTGGTGTGCTGACATCAGGGGATATGGCGTAGCTACCCTAGCTGCGCTGCTGCGGTGGTGGGTGCTCTACTGCAACTTTGAAGTCTGCTGCAGTGCTCGGAGTTCACCTAGGCCTCACTACCGCGGATGATGAAGGGGAGCCCACCCAAGGCACCACTTTGACTACGGGGCACGAGACCACCCAAGGCTATGTTTTCGGGGCGGAGCACGAGCCCGCACCCAAGGCATTTTATTCGGTGCGGGGCACGAACCCATCCAAGCCGACCCCTGGGATCGACGAGGGGGGAGTGTGCAGCCCGCAGGCCCGCATGAGGTAGATACAGCGATCTTCAACGAGGTTGAGGCCTGCCACCCTACTCCGGTCATGCTCCATAGCAGGCGCTGGCAAGATGGCCAGACAATCGGCGTTGCCGTAGACGCTGCCATTGCTGTACTCGTGTGTGTAACGAAACGAGGTGACAAATTCAAGAGTGTCCTGGATTTGTGCATTGTGGGCATAATCTTTACCAATGCTCTCCAGTGCCTTTTGGCTGGAAAATACGCGGAACCTTCTTCTCCGAAGGTACCCTCGGAGGCGCTTGAAGGCCCAAGCAATGCTGCCGATTTACAAATGAAGAGGCGTCCAATGCCTCTCGGAGTCAAGCGTTGCTCGGCTGGTTTACGCGAGTTTGATAATAAACCCAACGTCGTCCATCATCACGGGGTCCGCGACAAGACAGAGGTTGTGTTCTGCCAGCGCGAAACCAGGGCCGATGCAAGATGCCATCACCGAGCCTTAAGGCTTTTAGGAGCCCGACACGTCCGAAATATACGCCAAACAATAGAAAGAGAACCTATGGGAGCGCTGGCCGCGGTTAACGGCGGGGCCGTGACGCTGACGGGGTTTCTTGGGTTCCTGCATTGGCGATGCAATGGTGTGATCGACCAGAGGAGGCCGGGTGGACCGACCCGGTCTCTCGTTGGTGAAGGTCTTCGCGAACGCTTCACCAAAAAAAAGTTTCCATCTCCACTGTCATGGGTTGTTGGTCCTGAGACTATCCGCCCGGAGACCAATGTCCCACACAGGGTCCAAAGGGCTGGCTTGAGCCAAACGCTTATTGCCAGTGTTCAAAAGGTGATTTTCATGGGTAGATTATGGGTGAAATTATCGTCGGGGCCAGATACTGGTGGTTTGCTACTCCCGTTCCCTAACAGCGGCGTCAAAGCTGCCTACGCCTCGACCGAGATGCATTATGTGTGATTGGTTCATACGACGACATAATGAGCATCACGTATCGCTGATCTTTCAACGCCTTACCGTTTCGGCCATCACGTACTGCCCTACACGTAAAATGTGACATTACGACAAACGACAAAGGGGTAATGGAAAATAACATGGAGGCTGTTAGAACATCACCATTTTGTCTGTGGAGTATTCGTGAGAACGGTCAAACGCCGTGTTGGTATATCGGGCCTGCAATGTCCCCGTCCGGAAAAAATTAGGCCTCGGCGCTTTGGGCCTGTAGTGTCCCCTTGTGAGACCCTCGGGCCTCGGGAGCTAGATGTTAGTCGGAACCCGTTGCATTTCTGGGCCTCTCCGATCGTCGGCGAAAACACCCAAGATTCCAGTATAACTCCGCCGGAAAAAAGGTAAAATGCCGACGGTGCCAACCTTTTGGTAGCCGCGTCGCGCGTTTGGCTCTGAAATGTTCCCGTCTGAGAAAACCAATCCCCGCACTCTGGACCTGTAGTGTCCCCGGTTGGGAGCACCAGGCCTCGGGAGAACAATGCGAGTGTTTTTCGCGTGGGGGTCTCTTCGCTCTCGGGCGAAAAATAGCAGGAACCAGTTCCAACTGCGTCTGAAAACATAGTGCGCTTTGAGATTTTTTTTGCTTGACGACAGGAGCGATTGTTCTGTATATTTACGGGAATTGGGCCTCTAGCTGATTGGGATGGGGGCCGTGGCAGCACCACTGGCCCGTCGCGGACTGCCGGACCACCGTCCTTTACCGCCGGAGCTCAGACGTATCCTGATGCAAGTGGGTTACCGTGCTTGACGGCGACGAAGGGTCAACATACCCTGTGGGCTTGTGTAGACACGAGGCAGCAACAAACCTTCCACTTGAGAAGGATTTTTTCTTTTGGACCTCTTGGAGAGGGGAGGCGAGGTAGCTTACCTTGTCCACGCCTCCCTGATGGAGAAAAGGACAGAGAGCCGAATGCTATTACGGGGAAATACCGGAACGAGCCTCGCAAAAATACCTCGGCGTTTAAGTCTTGGCATTCCCGCACGTCAACCCGGCTACCATCTCGCGATCAGGAAAAAGTGTCGTAGGGTCGGACGTCGCACGCGTCAAACCAACCGTCACCACACATGGTCAGGAAGAGAAGGAGTTGAGCACATTCGCGCAAGAAGCCAAGCGCCGTCACACGCAGCCATATTGCTGCGCCTTGGGAGGAGCGCGGAAATCGCGGGCTCACGTGGCACGGTTTATGGGGGCGGCGTTTAGAGTGCGTACCCTCATTTTCGACATTATGCCACGGCTGATAGGAACGGCGAGGAACGGCGCTGTATAGACGAGTTCCCTTCGCCGAACTCGGATAATGCCTCACGACAACGGCGCTGGAAGCGCGCGTTGTCGTCGTCGAAAACAAAAACTGCCAGGGGGGAAAACCACGCTCGAAACGATAGCTTCCGCCGCCAGTACCACTACATGAGAATCATCAACAGAAGGCGTAGGATACGGTGGGCGTTTAATGGAGGCAACTTGTGCTGCGTCACTGGACAAGCTAGCAACAGGTACACGAGCATGTTGTGAAACCAAAATAGGTGTCTCCTACAGTGCCGTCACCGGACGGGCCGTGTGTGCCTTACCGCCGTCGATCTGTCCAATTTATAATACGGAATGTACCGGGTTGACGCGCGTTCGGATTCTCGCTCGGGTTGTGGGCGGCTATATCGTGCATTCGGCGGCCGTGGGGGGTGTTTCCTCTACTGTCGCCGCTGCTGGGAGATTTAACCATGCCCTCGGTCTCGGCTCTCGTTCATTCGGCGGCGTAGCTCTTGTAGAGCTTCCCCAGGATTCGGCCATAGTACGTTGATGCCTTGGGCGTGGTCATGAGCCATGTGAAGGGCTTTCACGAGAACCAGGATCAGAGCGTACTGTGGTCCATGCTGAACCATGCCATTCTCATCGAAAAATACTCCGCTCGACGCATTGGCTTCCGCCAGACTGATTCGAGGAGCGTTGAATCCGTGGTCACGAGAGCTCCCCCCAAGTCAGACTTAAACTCTTCTCTCTTCTCAGCGGTCATATACTGCACACTGCCTATAAAGATAGAGGAGTCCCAAGGTTACCCCGACAGCAAGATGCCGCCCTGTTTCCGGGTCGGAGTGGGGAGAGGTCAGGAATACTCCCCTTGCAGCTGCCTGGGTGCTGAATTCCAGAGCTTCTGGCGCCATCGCTGTCGCTACAACTACCCTCTTTCCCGCGCTCTCGGCTTCAGCAATGTCTCACTGGGGCCTCAGAAGGCGAATCGTCCGTTGGAGTGTCGTTGAAATGGCAACCGCCCGCTCTCGCCGGATCCTCTCCATCTCGGCGGCCGAAATAAGCGACCCGGCCCAGGTGTCCGGACGTGGGATGGGTCCCCCGGCAGGTGCGCAGCCGACCTAAGCGAGGCACAGCGAGGAGGCATTGCCGAGCCTAGGGAGAGCTTCAGCCGGTGCTCCTCCGATCAAAGGCGGGGGAGCACCGCGTCTATTTCAGACTTCTGCCATGGCTCCTCCTTCAACAGGTTGGGAGATAAATGTTCGAGGGAGCCACCCGAACGTCTACCACCTGCACCCGTCTTGGTAGGATCCCGATAGTCCGACGGGTTCTAATTGCCGGAGAATGGGGGCTCGAACAGGCTCTCCGGAGGTTCAGGTTCGGAGGTTCAGGTTCTGCAACATATTTCTCGGAAGAGCCTCCCTGGTCCGAGTTGGTGAGTACGAGCGTGAAGAGCCGTGGCCACCTAGGCGGGGGCAAGCAGAAGACCGCAGCCTGTGCTTGACCTCATGTTCGTCCTCGGAGGAAACCATTTGGGAAGGTCCAGCGAGAGGGAGGGGGAGGGGGGGGGGGGCGGGAAGAGGAAAGAGGGAGTACGACTAGGTAAGAAATTATGTGGGCCGAATAAACGTTGCGTGGTCCCTGCTATCGGAGCATATTAAGACAACCATTTTTCCAAAAACAGCTAGGTAGGCGGTCTCGCTCGTCAAAGAGAAGCATAAAGGACAGCATCAACGCCGCTTATAGAGGACAGCGTCCAGTCCAACAACGGTAGGGGTACGGACAAAGGCCCCACTGACCGCAGTAAAAAGGGAGGCTGTCTCTACCAACTGCATTTACGGAGAAGAATCCACCCTAATGGCAGGGTACAGGGCAGCACGTGCACCAATCGTTGTTGAACGACGGGAAAAAAAGGGAGCGCTGTTAAAGGTCTCACAAAACGTCTATACCAGCCGCATTTGAACTGGCACCATTTATACTATGCGCTGTGTAGAAGGCCGTACCAACCGCTCCAAAACGGACGGCATTAACCCTAAGCGCCATCTAGGGGGAAGCACGTACACTTATAGTAGTAGAACGACAACACACGGGGAAGCGCTGTGAAGCGTCGCTCACAACGTCCGCAGCAACCGCATTAAAACGGGCAGCATCTACCTTTGTCGCAGTGTAGAAAGCTGTACATACGCCAACAACAGGGCATCGGGCACAAGAAGGGGAGGTGTGTACCCCAAACTGCTGAAGCCAGAACATACGCCGAGAACACGGCATGAACAACGAAAACAGTAAAAGTATATGTAACGAGCAAGCAGCACCTAAGAAGGTCGCACGGCACCGTGTCGGCAGCGAAAATGGGCGGTGTAAAGCGCAACAGCAATGTGAAGGGCCGCACTCCCACTAGCTGCGATTCCCATACAACGAGTAGAGTTTGTAATGCCTGCAGTCCACTGCAGCAGCACAATATAGGCATTCTGACCACCATGGACAGAGAACCAGCAGAGAAGGAAAAACTAAAAGGCAACACCTACCCGAACAGCACTGTCAAGGAAAGCACATATACCAACAACAGCAATAACGGGAAAACAACGTCCATATTAACCGCAATGTAACGGGCAGCGTCTGCTTTCACAGCAGAGTAAAAAGATGGTGTGTACGTCCGCAGCAGAAAAAAAAAATGAATTCCCCCTAGTACCTATATCAAACTGACAGCATCCTACCTTGCTCTACAGATAAACGAATGCAGTATTTCCGCTAACGGTATCAAACCGCATTGTACCGGGCAGCGTTCTGTCCTGACAGCGGTGTAAACGTGTAGCAAGTACGTCGGCAGCGAAGTAAAAAGGCTGTCTGTCCCCTAGTACCAGTGTGAAGGGGACAGAATCTCTACTTGCGATTGTAAAACGCCGCAGCATCTCCGATAACTGCAATATTACAGCAGCACGCACGCTAGAATCGATGAACGATGGTATGCCCCCTAGTATCAGCAACAGAGGCAGCGTCCCCACTTGAGCTAGTATGAAACGGAGCATCTCTGCTTGCTGCAAGATTAAAGGCAGCGTACACGCCAGCAGCGAACCCGGTTGCGTGCCCCCTAGTACGTGTAAAAGTGGCATCGTCCCAGACGCCAAAACACCATGGAAAAAACAATTCAGCATAATGAGCACTCAGCTTTCACTAAACTCACGCCTGTTGCATTGGAGATATGGAGCCATGACAACAAATCTCGAACCCGTCGTGCAGGGACACTGGTATAGCGGAGAGCGTCATTGCAGCAGCCGGGTAAATTGAACAGTGACGGGGGCGTGCTGCGTGCTGCGTGGTCAGAAGTACTAGACTAGACACTCTGGCTGCCGAATACGAAAGTGGCACCTAATGGCAGCGAATGGCAGCCATGCTGCAGTCAATGCGAGGGCCAGATATCTACTTGAAGAAGAAACAAAATGTGACCGCCGCCGTCAGGCATGTGTCTTCGTAGAGCGGGCTCGTACATTGAAACTATTAGTGTCATCGTCTGCCTGATGCTCGGAATAGTGTATTCGTAGAACGTGTGCTGTATGGCCAGTAGGCATTCTATATCAATCCGAAACAACTGGACAAATGAGTCACGGCGAAAAACACCCCCCGCCCTGCTTTTCGGAAGCAAAGGCAAAACGGAGCGTTCCGACACCCTGGGAACCGTGGCACGGGCACGAAGAGCCGGGCGATGACCGTCATCTTGATCTAGCGTTGGGAGGCCAAAGCGGTTCCTGCTAAGGTCGGTCTGGGTTCGAATGCCCGTCGATGGCTTTCTTCGTCACTGAGAATCCAGTCCAGACCCAATACCCATGAGAAAACAGAGCTCTGGACAAACCGACGGTAGCTGAAAGCAGGCGATCGCTAATCAGGCAGAGCTCCAGGCAAGCCCGGAGGTGCAGGGGATCGCCGCAGTCTTGAGCTTTATGAAGAGAAAGCAAGCCGTCTCTAGTTCTCGAGGAGCGTCACGCGGAAATGAGGCGTCTTCTCGCTTGAGTGCAGAGCAAACAAGACGTCTTGAGTCTAAATGACCAAAGCTTCTACATGGAGCATCTTCTGCGCGAATCCCAAGGCTGTCGTCCATGTAACGCGCGCACGGTGACTACCAGGACGCGCCTGCTGTCTCACTGCCGTCGTGGTCACCGCTGGGGGAGAAATGTTTTTTTCCCCCATTGAGGTTCAATCCAAAGGAAGCAAATGCGGGTCCATACAATACAAAATATAATATTTCGCGATAAAATCTTAGTTTGAGCATGTCAAAAGAAGGTGAACGCCACCAGCTCTAGTCCGTTGCAAGACGACGCCATTTGTTAAATCGCCACTGGTGAGACACGGAGTATAGCTGAAGGTCGATCAAGTTGGCACGTCCTCCTTGTTACTCACTCGACAGGTCAGAAACAGACGAGCTTAAGCTTGTATTATTCCCTCAGGGTCGTGATGAGAACTGGGATGGGAGGCACGAATCTCTCCTACTCCTGACTATTCTGAGTCATAAACGCCATCTAATCATACGAACGCAACTAATTACTTATCGGAAGCAGGTATTTACATGCCTTCTACGATCGTACCTTAACAAAAGCATATGTTTCAGGAACAACACAAAACCTGTCGAATTGGTTCCTCGGCGAATTCTCTTCTCATTTACCAGGTTATCGACACTGTACCTCTTCACTTCTTCGCAACCGTTCTTGTTTTAGTACTGCCGCAGCGGACGCTAAACCACGGGTTTCCGGTTAACTAGACTAGTCTATAGTCTTTAGCCATGTTTTACTGCATGCTGCATGCAGTCGATAACGCCGTATTCTTGACATGCGTGTAGTACTAGTACATCACTTCCACCTGCAACCACCGGGTGCCTCATTCAACGCAGGTATTGGCTCATAGTGTTTCATCCACAGCAGCTCGCGATTGTATTCAGTTCTGCGGTCAGCATATTTTATCGGAGGTCCACACCTCGACCCTGGGATACTGCAGAAATCAAGAATAGTCAAAATTCAGACTACAACAAATGGGCCGGTAAACAGCCCCAACTGAACGTTTGCCCACTCTTCAGTTGAGTAAAGCTTCAGCTTTTCACAAAAAACCGCCTTCCGCGAAATTGAGACACGTCGACTACGAGGCGAGTGAGAGCGTGGGGTGCAGCGGGCAGGAGTCATATGCAACCAGCGAAGACTGACGAGGTGGTTTCGCAAAGGTCAAAGTTGTCAGTAGGCATGACCAAAAATTGATTATATTCTTCTAATCCACGGTTTGACAGGTAGGTATTGTAGTTGGCATGCACTCTGATGGCTACATCACCTACGAGGTAACGGCCTTCACCAAGACTTAGATGTAATTTGCGCGGTAGGTTTGAAACATTACTATTCCTTTGTGGCGAAAAAGAGCGCGGGCGGAGAAAATTCGGCGCCGTTCTTGACAGTCGAATATTGGGATAGAAAACGTGTCAAAACAGCAAAAAAAACGTTTTTCTTGAAAGAACAATTATATATTTATCGACACAAGCGAAGTGGAGATTTTGTTTGAAAAACACACCATTCTATTGCCAAGTCGTTCTTTTTTCTCTCGAAACGCCTACTGCTACCCGAGGCCACATGACAAGATGTTTCATATTCCTTTAAGAGATACCCCCCGCGATCATACAAACAAGTTTGGTCCTGATTAGATGTGGGCACCTTTGAGGAAAATTGCCGTTCAAATCGATTATTGGAAACCCAGCAGGCGTACCGGAGTAAACGGTAATTGGCAAAAGTAACCGCTTCTTCATTGGCCGGTTTTAGCTGGTTAACCAAAAACCGGTTTAAACCGCAAAAACCGGCAGAATCGAACCTACTCCTGACTTCTTACACTGCTACATACAGCATGGTACCGAGGTACCAGGTTTTAATAGTGCAGTACGTTAATGCAGCGATGTTCCCATATTTCCACATTGTTGTAGTAGTCTAGACTAGTCAGTGACATTACCATATTTTAAACACAAATAACACGCTATATTATTTTCATTTTGCCACCTTGGCACCACGCGCACGTTGCGCATGCTGTGGAGCGGTTTTATTGGTGGATTGGCATGACTGTGTGCACCCGGTGGTGGCTTCGCCACTGCTTGAACTTCCAAGCGCGGACGACCCCACGGCTGACTGTCCGCTGGCCAATTAGTCTATAACATCGCCTCTACCGGAAAGTCCAGGTGTCGCCATCAGTGTTGCCTACTTCGGTCCCCGTTCGGTCACGAAACGAGGAAACACCTAGGCCTTGCTGTTCACCATTCGCTTCAGTCGTCGGGTCCACATGTTCCCTGCCACTGCCGCTGAGATCACCGCGTAAGGTACGGCCAATACCCTGGTTTACCAATACATTCCCTTGTGGGGGTGCCCGCGCACCTCACTCTCCGACGACGGCCTGCAGTTCTGCTCAAAGCTTTCACATGCTGTTTACCAGCTGTTGGGCGTGCGCAAGCTTGCTAGAAGCTGCTATCATCCCAGTTATAAGGGGGGCGCTGAGGGGGCGAACCACACGTTGGCTCAAATGCTGGCTATTGTCCTCAACGAGCGATTGCTCGATTGGTCCTTGCCTTTTCGTCACGTCGAATTCTCTTACAATAATTTCGTCATCGCGGCGACGGGCCTGGCAGTCCTGCTTTTTCGTGTTTGTCCAATATCCCTTCGTTGATATTTTCAAAAGAAGTACTATGATGACATCTATATTGTAAGTTGCATACCGTTCGGCTCTTCGGCGTGGTAGCTGTGCACTGTGTTGGACGTACTCACTCCATTGTCAGATTGCAGACAAGTATCCGTCAAAAAGATGGATCGGAGAGTTTTGACGGTTTCGTAAATGTGTGGGATGGACTTCCACAACGGGATTTTGTGTTGAGGGTTTCTATGTGCCCGAATAATATCACTCTATCTTTCGACTCTATTTTTGCTTCTACCTTGTGTCTTATGTGTGTCGTTTCTACGGCTACTACGCCAAGGGCTACCACGCCCCATTTACATTGCAAGGGCTATGATGCCTTCACTACTGCACGGCTACCACGCCTGTGTATTTACATCGCGGCTACCACGCCACAGTTCCGAGTTCCATTTCTGGGTTATCACACCTGAGCTATCACGCTCCACCACACACGTAAATCCGGTCATCACACCCGCCTCAGTTAGTAGTTCGTAATTTACCGATCACCGGCTATTACGCCACCTTTCTTCTCCACCTACACCACCACCGGAGCGCTACACGTACTAACGTACTGCGTCAACGATCTCCATTGAACGAGTGGGTTGTGCGTTGCTAAGCGCCAATGAGGAGAACCGATGCAAGACCTCCGTCGGGGGAAAGGTTGAGCCCCCGTCCCGGCGGAGTAGGCACGGGGGAAAGGGACGCGAGTCCTTCTCCGCCAACGCACAAAACCATGGAGGAGAGGGACGCGCTTCATTCCCCGCAAATGCACAACATCATGAAACAACAGCAGCTTCATCAGCAACTTCATCGAACATGATCGCGGACCTAGCCTACGCCCTTCGCCAAGTACTGCAGATGACCAACGAGGGAGGGCCAACCGCCCCAACAGCAGGCACGTACGAGTCTAGACCCATAGAAATTCGTCAGAAAAAATAAGTGCTTGCTTGGTCTGGAACGTTTGAGAGCGGGAAAAATGTTGGATCAGCTTTCCGTGTTTTCCGAGGTTCTGTTCTCTCCCGGGTCTCGGCTGAAGGCTTGATGGACGTATTGAAGGGAGAATCGATACCAGTAGGGCTTCCGGATGTAGATCTGTCACGACTCAGGAGTTACTTTGGGAAAGAGAGTAGATGAGTCGCTCAAGCTATGGTCACAACTGATCGCAAAAATCACAGCCCAACCAGTCCAAGAAATGATTTTTGCTGCGGGGTCACCTCAAGAAGCGTGGAGGGTGTTTGAGTCTCACTACGCTGGCAAAAGTGAACACATGAGAGAGAAATAGTATAAATTGAGTGGAATGAACTGAGGCAGAAATAGGGAGAGAACATCATGTCATTTTACGGTATGGCAAAGGCCATAAGGATGAAGCTAGAATCATACTGTGATAAGCGACCAGACGCATCTATGTGCAAACATATTGCCCGTAGAATGCTACCATATTTCAAGCTTTGTAGTGACCACGTGCTTCTCCTTCCCGATCTTTCGAGTCGTGCCATGGAAGATTTGCTCAGGAGAGCTGCTCATGAGCTGGAGCGCAATGGGAGATCAGGAGAAGAGAGAGAGGAGACAAGGCATGCCCTGACCGCAGCCGGCGTAGGTCGAGGCGACCGGTGTGGGATGAAATGCTGGTAATCGGGGGTACGGGGAGCGCGACCGAACGTACACCTACTGCGCGCTCCACGGCGAGGGGCAAGGCCACAACACCCCCAAAAGCATCGTCATGCGTCGAGTATTCGACAGATAATACGGCGACCTCCACGAATACCTGCTGACGCGGGGACTCGGGCCGTACGCCGGACGCGGAGGAGGGCGCGGGGCGGAAGGTAAATATCGACAGCAAACGTACCCAAACGACTCGGGTGCGCGTTGGAGTCAGGGCCGTTGGAGTCGGCGCCACCCGCCGGAGCAGCAGAAAACGCCGCCGCCAGGACACGGACCCAGGACTGGCTGGAATGCAAACACCTACCCCGGAAAACGTGACCACGAAAACTGGCATCATCTTTCGGGCGGGCGCGGCCGAGGCAGGGGCGAGGGCTTCGGGCAGGTGCCACCGCCTAATTTTCTGCCTAATTCGCCGCTGAACTTTTCGCCTGATTTGCCGCCTGGGAAATTTCCCAACGCACTGCGGCACGCTTTTGCTGAAGATTATCCCTACTAGAACGAATAAATGGGATAAGCGGCGTGGGGGGCAGCAGAGGGGCACTGGTCACCACCACCGACGGTAGAGTCGGGGACTCCCAAGCAGCAGCAGCAGCTCCAACAACAGCAAGAGGGCACGCCTCCTGCCACGTCTAACTCTGCTACTGCAACTCTCTCTTCTCCAGCTCCCGGCGCAGCTCAAGCCAGCGGAGCTCCCCTGCAGCTCTTCATCGCGCGTAGTGTGAATATAGGCGGGAAGGCTCCGCTTCATTCGGGGATCGGCGAACGACTCCCTCTACAACACCCGACTCAACGTTACATGGGCGCCGCTGCCACAGTCGGGGAAGGGGGGGGTTCAGTACTGCCCCTTCCGCGCCAGCACCGCCCACGCCGCCAGGGGTGTCATTCCAGATTGCCTCGAAGCCGTCCGCCGCTGCCGGTCCGCCGCCCGCGCACTCACCCAGCGCTCACACCTCGCCACCGCCCGGCCCGACTCGTATGCCGCCCACCGCTGCCGGTCCGCCGCCCACGCACTCACCCAGCGCTCACACCTCGCCGCCGACCGGACCGTTTGGTATGCCGACCGCCGCGGCCTGTCCGCCGCCCGTGCACTCACTTAGCGCTCACACACCGCCTGCCGCATGTTCGCCGATCCCGGAGGGGTCTCCCTCTTCCATCGAAGACGCGGGCTCAATGACACCGTCATCACCATCACTGGCGGTGACACCGGCCCCGCGGACGTACAGGAGGAGACAGCCGCCGCAGGTCGCCGCAGGGTATTCTTTGCCGCTTACCCCCCATGCAACGAGAATGCTGGGCGAAACGAGCGACGACCGCGTGCCGGGAAGGACCGGGTCGGAGGGCCGTCAGCTTTCAGGCGTGCCGGAAAAAGCCGTTTCTACGCCGCTGCCGGAGGCGACGTCGTTCGACAACGGGGTAAGTCTCCTATCTCATGCGGGGGAGGAGGTGCTGCTGTCGCTGCTGGCCAACCGGCGGGCCCTGAACGCGCAACGAGTGCTCCTGCAGGGGCATGGATCTGGTGAGCTGGGGGGCGGAGGCAGGCAGCATGCGGGTTTGGGGGGCGTGGAGGATAGCAAAGGTTCACCGCCATACGACACCACGGGCGGGGAGGAGAGCGGGGGTAGCTATTGGTCGCTTGGGCCGTCGGGGCGGGGAGTGCCGCTTTCGCTCCAGTTCAGTCGTTGAGCGAGCTTAAGTGGTACTCGGGGTGCTATTACGAGAGAGACAGGGAGGCAGTGAGGTTGAATATTTCGCAACGGACGTACACGGAAGTCTTGGGAGAGAAGCATGGTGTGGAATGGGGCACGCTATCCCGATTCCTACACCTTGGAGGCTTTGGGATTTCGATGTTGACGAGCCGAATATTCTGTTTCTATTCCGAGAGTTGATCGGTGCGCTTTTGTGGGTTGCCTTGTTGACCCGGCCGGATATCGCGAAATAAGTAAGGCCTGTAGCAAAGTATTGCAGTGCGCCGAAGCTGATCCACTGGAAAGTGGCACGTAGTATACTAGGGTATGCAATGAGGACGAGCTATTTTGATATTTCATTTTAGAAGGGGACGTTGACGGGGATTAATTATATTTCGTTCGCAGATGCCGACTATGCTTCGCGCAGTACGGACAGGAGGAGCGTGTCGGCGGGGGTAGTGATGTGTGCGGGGGGACCTGTTTCGTGGTACTCGAAGACACAGAAGTGTGTGGCTCTCTCGACTACTCACAGGCGGAGTATGTGGCTATGTCCGACATGGGGAAGGAGATATTGTTTTTGAGGCAGGTTTGGTGTTATATGTTGCCGAAGGCAAGGATGCCGTGCATTGTCATGTATGAGGATAACGAGGGTGCCATCCAAATCGCAACGTACCCGATTTCGAACTCGAACTCGAAGCACATTGACGTGAGGCATCACTTTTTGAGGGAACTGGTAGAAAGGAAGGAGGTCGAAATTATCCACGCAGCGTCGCAGTACCAGCATGCTGACTTCCTCACCAAGGCGTTACCTGAAAGGAAGTTTGAATTTCACCGGGGGATTGTGATGAATTTGATGTGATTTCTCTCTCGGATAGTGTTTGATTTTCTGATTTTCTATTTCTTACGTGTTTCTTTGTTTTGTTTTCTGATTTATTTTTATGAGGGTTTAAGGACTTGCATTCAAATTGATCGATGGAAAATACTGAATAGTGTTTGAGTTTTAATGGTCATGGAAGTAATGAGCATGGATTTGAGTGTTTTTGCAAGTGGAGGGAGTGGATTTGAGTGTTTTTTCAAATGCAACATCTTTTTGTTTTCTGGACTTGAGTAAAGAAAAACCCAGCAGAATTTTGGTATCTGGGAATGTACGTTTTAACAAGTTAGTCTGAATAAATCATTACAACGATGCGAGTACGGGGGCAATTGGAGGTACTCACTCCATTGCCAGATTGCAAACAAGAATCCGTCGAAAAGATGGATCAGAGAATTTTGACGGTTTCGTATATATGTGTGGGATGGACTTCCGCAACGGGATTTTGTGTTGTGGGTTTTTATGTGCCCGAATAATATCACTCTATCTTTCTACTCTATTTTTGCTTCTACCTTGTGCCCTCTCTGTGCCTTTTTACGGCTACCACGCCAAGGGCTACCACGTCCCATCTATATTGCAAGGGCTATGATGCCTTCACTACTGCAAGGCTACCACGCCTGTGTATTTACATCCCGGCTACTACGCCACAGTTCCGAGTTCGATTTCTGGGTTACCACACCTGAGCTATCACGCTCCACCACACGCGTAAATCGGGCTATCACACCCGCCACAGTTAGTAGTTCGTAGTTTACCGATCACCGGCTATTATGCCACCTTTTTCCTCCACCTACACCAACACCGGAGCGTCACACGTACCAACCTACTCCACACACTTGTCATGTACGGGAGTGTTGGGTTCTGATAGCTTGCTGTGGGACGAGGTAACATCAGTAGCTATTGTACGTTATTGTATGTTTTTGTATGTTATTGTATGTTATTGTATGTTATTGTGATCGTACGCTGCCCTTTCCGGGGTCGGATTATCTTTCGGTTTCCTTTTGGGTTCGTATGGCATGACACCACTGATAGTCAATACCACTACTCCATGACACTACTCCATGCCATTAGTCAATGACACTAGTCCATGCCAGGTATTGAATACAATACTTCGAAGTATGCTCTTTCGGTTACTTCCACGATGTCAATAATCAAGTATTAACGCTGCATTGTATCTTTTACGCAATTCACTGCGTTTTTCTGCTACTTGCTTCTGGAATCAAGTTTTATTGAGATCGCTTCATTGAGCGGGCGGCGTTAGCCGCCAAGACCTTTTACCAGCACACCTTGTATCATACGTGGTTGCTTCTGCTACATACAGCAGTATACGCGCGATCGGAGTATCACACACAGCTTGCAAAGATGAGGTTTGACGAAATGTTCTATCTCACAGCTGGAGTGTACTTCATTTTTATAGTACTGGTCGTCGTTGTTGTTGTTGTTGTTAGTCGCACATTAACTTGCATAATCAAGTCCGTGGTCACAGGACAGGCTCCAGTCACCCTAGAGCTGAGGAATACCCCAGAAAAAAACACAAACAACCCAAGGTGGTACGGGCATATATCACACCTGACGCAATTCTTGCCTTCACCAGAAATATATAAAAATGAAATCGGGGGACAGTCTGCGATGTGCCAGGTCCAGGCCGGTGCATACCTCTCAGGTCGTACTAACAGCTAACGTATTCTAACTTTTATGAAATGTATTTCAGGTCTTCGTAGAGGCCTCCAGAACCTCAGCTGTGAGATCGCGACCAAAAACTGGGTTTTTGATCAAAACTCAGCTTTGTATAGTATAGTGTCACCACAGACTCTAGCCTAGAGTCTCCACAAGACTAAGAGTTATTTTGATACAACAACAAAAACGACAACAACAACAACAACAACAACAACAACAACAACAACAACAACAACAACAATGAATAGTTACTACTTTATTATTATAAAAATTATAATACACTCCAGATGTGAGATCGAAGATTTTGTCGAAACTCATATTTGCAGCTGAGTGAGATACTCCGATCGCGCGTATTACGGGTTGTGTGCTCTCATTAAGGATATAGGTCGGCGACTCCCCTTGCAACTACAGTGTTGTAGCTATCAGGGTCAACAGGGTGATGTTAGTCAGTCTGTGCGCGGAAACTATCAAACCCCTTTCTGAGGGGGACAAAATCTGACAGCTGTGGAAGAAAATTCATCAGTTTATCAAGTGTGAGTCCTGTAAGTCGAATAACCGGTGAGGGGAGGGCGGAGTTTTTAAGGACGTGGGGCGACCTGGTTTTGATCAAAAAGGAGCGGGCGTGGGGGAGGGGAACGGGTGGGAGCCTAATTTGTGCGTGGAAACTATAAATCCTTCAAGGGGATAAATCTGGCGTTTTTGGAAATAATGCACCAGTTTATCATTGGAGGGGGGGGCGGGGCCGGCGGGGCAGCTCAATCTGTGTGTGGAAACTTTACATCCTTTAAGGGAATACATGTGACGGTTTTGGAAAGAATGCACCAGTTTATCATGTACCAGGTGTATCCTATTATTAATTACTTTATGTAGTCTAGTCTACAGGTGGTGTAACTGGTACCTGGTAACCTGTACGTTGGATCCCGGTGGGTCGTGCGTAAGGACGGATGGATGCGCACGTGGTTAGGAGCCGAGCGCTGGAAAATCAGCAGAGCATACACATGCATGATGCTGTTATACGGCATCCCCGTCCTCGATATAACTAACTTTGCCGAGACAACCACCGTTCTTGCCGTGATTGTCCACGAGCACATGGCGTACGATATCTCCATCGATCTTTGAGGTAACCACTTTGATTCATACTTCGATGTATTTTGGATATCGCACAGCAACGTGAAAAAATCGCACCACGCTGTTGATTCAGAGTCTTCGTATCACCTACCGAAATAAATAGAACGGCGCCTGAATCAGGGTCTTCATAGCTTTTGACCTTCCGCGACGTCCATGTCTCGTAGGTAGAAACTGTTGGCGCGCGCAACAGTAATCAATGTTGCGGCAACCTGTGTTCATGATCGTGGTGCGTTTGTGCGCTAATCGCCAATTCTTGGGTAAAATCCCAAGGGTTAAGGTTGGGATATAAGTCCAGACAATATCGCGACCATTGCACCAGCTCAACAGTTAGTCACGTAGTGCAAGTCAGGAACAATCCACGCCCGGTTCGGGCCACTTACAAGTCTAATATCATCCCGGAAGATGTCAACGTGCTGATGTGCCAGGTAAAAATGTACCTCTGGTACGCGTATCATACCTGCGAGTGCGGGTGACGACTTGTTGTTGTTGTTCTCGTATTAACTCGCCAAATCAAGTCCATGGTCACAGGACAGGCTCCAGTCACTTCGGAGTGGAGGCATACTACAGGAAAAACCAAACAAAACCAAACGACTCACGACCATCCCTGATCAGCAGGCGAATTGCAACTATCACACAGTAGTAGTACATGCAGTAGAACCTTTTCAAAAGTTACGTAGACGTATAAATTCATACCGTCCGTAGAAGTGACTAATCTCATTATCAACAGCAGATGAAGCAGTATGATCGCGATTGCTTAGAATTTAGCAGATATACGCCATACTACGACCGCTGTTCTAAATATTATCAGAATGTGCCAAACGAAGTACGTGCACACAAAAGGGGGGCCAAAGTCGATGTCCTGACCGCAATAATCCCTAGTTTCGTCGCAGAAAACAGGTGTATCGCTCGCCCTCCTAGTGTCAGTCCCACTAGGCCAAACAACCACCCCCGTTTGTTACATCATCGGCAACAAGCTCTGGGCTACATCATCATTTTTGCACCGTGCAACCTTCGGTAAGTCCGCTGGCAATCTCGACCGGTGCATGATGCACGTAGTTGCTTTGAGCGGCCGATTTTTTTTATAGCACCATCTTCTATCGATCTATCATTCTATCTATTGTCATAGGTCTCATAGGTATCATAACGTTCGCAACAAGAAAAACGAAAGCGAATAAAGGCAGCACCAGTCGATAGCTTGGTTTATCTTGGTTTTATCTTTGTTTTATCTTGGTTTTATCATGCGGATCCCCTGGGTGCCACAAAATATTATTTCGTCACCGCCACCTCTCGACATCCGACAAGCAACGAAACAATCATCGGGTCTCGTCCCTGAAACGTTTTCCTTTGTGGCGAGCAAGTTGCCGGGTCGATTTCATAGTGAGATTCCCCCGCCCTGTCCCAGCTAGTGACCGGCGCTGGTCAGTATTGTTCTTGTGTGTATGGCATGTTGAGGGTTCAGCCATGAATTCTCGTCTCTCGTAAATTGATTGACTCGCCACGTCCGAGCAGATCTCATTTTGCTTCGCATGTTTTCCTGTCGCAAAACGAAAGCCACCAAAGTATACTGTACCATTCATTGTTGTGACATTCAAACGGTAGCATATAGGCACACATTGACATGCCCGCTGCAGGCTAAACAATCGAGATAGTGTTATGAGACTTAGTTTGGGCAAGTTATTTGTTAACCTTTTGCAAGTGGTCAATCGGACTATTAATAATACCCCACTAGACCTAATTCCATAACGAGTGGCGTTGTCGGCAGAACCGATGGCCGGCCGGTAGGAACATAACGCATCATGGCGTGGAACGTCGGCTCAGCGTGCTGCTCTCGCTTCCAATCGTCATGTGAATAACGCGCGAATAGGCACAATAAATTGCTAATGCCTCAAAGGTAAAAATGCGTGCCTTCAATGTCCCTAGAAAGTCTATACCTGGTATCACACAGCAAAACCCGGGTATGTATTTAAGACAATTTCCTACAGTTACTGTAGCATAATAATGCCGTATCACCCACGTATCTTAACATGTTAAACTTGATGAGCACGCCAAGGCACATCTTACACACCTACTTACTGCTGTAGTTTCAGGTCGAAAGGTGTTTCGGCCACAAATGCCTACCTCGGCCAAGTCGTGCCTGTAACACGCATAGAACTGCCCGTGTACGTTTTTGTAGACGACCAACTGGGCGAACTACTTGTATCTCTTTGAAACTGCGAAGACACGCCTTGTGTCCGACACACTTCTTTTGTTGTGTTTATCATCCTATTTGTGTTCCTCGCACTATATACTATAGCGCTCGCTCCCCGTAATCATCTAGTAAATAAATCAGATCCGGGGTTACACAGGGGGCCCTCCTCCCCCCTCGGTACCTCTTTGCGCGCCTCATTTTTATCGCGAGGAGAAATCAGCATCTTATTCCCTCGTCGACTCCCGTCGAACTCTATGATGCGACCTATTAATATGCATACCAGGTACCTATTAATATGCATAATATACCTTGGTTAGTTTGATAGCAGCAAAATGACACACAGCTGAACGGGGTTTCCCAGCCTTCATCCCTCTCCTGTTTCTTCGCCCGTTTTCTTTCTGTCTCCCTTTCGCGTTGTCCTTGCTTGTTTCTTTGTGGGTAGCTACCCTCAGGGACTATTGAGGCGATTATATCGATATGGACACCACCGTCGAAGATACAGCAGTCTGTAGAGGACAGACCATGCAGCAATGCTCCCATTATCGCTATTACGAAGTATATACTTTAGACTAGACTTGTCTAGGCCCAATGTGAACCCAGTTCGGGTATAGATTATAGCCCCTAGACGCTGTCTGAATGTTTTCATTTGCTTTGCTGGTGGTGTATTTTGCTTGCTATACACATTATTATTGTGGATCGATGTTGCAGTCGGTGTGGGGGCGACGATGACAGTGCTTGTATTGGCACCACTGTAGTCAGAGACCGTACTGGTTGTACCGTCATAGTAAGAAAAATGCGATAGATAATGTTGGTGCATATTACATTGATCAACTAGTTACCTGGTCGTGATACGGTATAGCACGGAAGACAACACCCCCCCCGTAGGTAAGACACACGCCAACATCAGCACACCCGGTGATACAGTTATTTTGGTTTGTTTTTCGACCGTCACTTGGCCACGAGGGGTAGGTTGAATACCACACCCCTTGCGATACGGCTGAAAGCAGCATCCTTAACTCGTCACACCACCTCGCGGATACCATTCGACCATATAACACGCACCGACATGAACACGAGCATGGAGGGAACAGCTTTGCTTCATCAAAGTCGGCCGAACGAGTCTGCGGCCTCGACCCCACCGGTACCCCCTGCTCCCGCGTCGCGGACAACGACCACTTGTTACTATCCGGGATCAACCTGCTTGCATTGCCGGTGCTGGTACTACCGGTACCGCGTCTGCCACTATTCGTGTTGCTGTGCCTTAAGCCCCGTACGCCGGTGCCGGCATCAATAATATTAGTACTTTTGTGGCCAATCACGCAACATGTTGCCAACAGTTTTATTTTCTTTTTTTCACACACATCTACTTTCCAGCTTCCGGACAAGCCGTGGCCATGGGTGTCGTCCCTTCTGCCCCCCGGTTCTTGCCTTCAACTTATATCGCGCAAAGGATTTAGCAGTCCCACTGCTCGTCGGTTTTTCACCGCGAATTGCAAACTCACCCTCTCGCGCTTTCCGCAAGTCAATTTGTGCACAAGAAAAAGTCCCCGCCAATTTATACGAGTATGCACTCGGGGGGATTCGAACTCACGCAACTGGCCTATACCAGGCTCGAGGATGGCCTGATACGCCACCGGGGCGACCCAATATTGATTATGATGGGCTCGGTTACTGTCAACCGAATATATTTATGTTTTTGGTACAGCCCAGGGAATTTTTCGTCGCGCCATCGAGGGGGGCTGCCTCCCGCTCGGCCGCACCGGACGCTCCAGCTAAAATATCGAGGTCATAGTGGTGGGAATGGTCTGCGTTGTAGGACCTGCTGTCCACCAAGCTCGGTCGGAGGTGCCGGACCAGGGGCCGGCGTGCCATTCCTGCTGGGCGCCGCCTAACCGGGACGGCGTAATCTTTCCAAAGACTCTGTTTCCCGTGTGTCTTTATCGGCGCTGGGTGCCTTTGAGATGCTGCCAGGCTTGCGGCATCAGCAACCTATCTTGCACCTGCAGGGTTGATACTGTATGATAGCCCTAACCCTATCACATTATCATACTATCATAGTATCATGCTCGCACGGGTGACTCTGTACCACACTGACGAAAGTACTTTCGACGATATTCCTGCCTCAGCTTGCTAGGGCCATTTCTTATACATTTGGATTCCGCCAGCTGTAAACGGCCCTTTTCGACTTGACTTCAGTTGGAATGGATTCTTCTGGTCCTTCTTCTTATTTTTGTCAGTCGAGAGTCGATTATATAGTTTTTGCGCTCTTCCTAGAGGCGGTTGGTGTGAGGGAGTACTGCTGTACTGCTGTATGGCAACCGAAAATCATTTGGCAGCTCTGTGCTCCGCGCGTTCTTCGCGAGCAATGCGTGCTTCGCTCGCGACGAACCTTCGTCCAAGCGGGTTGGTGGCCTTGGGCTTTGCGGAAAGCGACCGAAGCTAAGTTCGTGGCGTTGCACTCATCCGAGAGCCGCCACAGCTACAGCAGGCGTAATCGTTGTTGGCAGCATGGGATCGAGACCGCGCGCTGCTGCCGTCGTGTGATGAGCGCTGCTGGCTAGTGGGATTAGGACTGTCCCACGCTGACTTGCGGCGAGACGTAACAGCAGTGATAGCCAAGGCAGCGTCGGCGGGGTTGTATGATACTGGTGTGTGGTACCTGGTATGGGTATGTGGGCATGTGGGTGTGTGTTTTGCGATGGGTTGAAAAAACATGTGTAAACTTTTTGGACTGAGCTTGTCGACTGGCGGATCCAGTCGAAAAATCGAGCTTTTCGACTGGATCCGCCAGTCGGAATTCTCAGTGGAAACAAGTTGAGTAGAAAAAGCCCTTTTCGACTGTGTAAGAAAGCCTGATTTGGGCTTCAGACGTAAACGGTTGTTTCCTACTGATAAATCCGACTTAATAAGAAATGGCCTGAGCTAACCAATTTATTGAGGGTTTATACAGTTGTATCACAAAATGAAAAGAGCACGAAGGCTACGAGCACGAACGCTGCCATTTCAAAGGAACAGGGGGTCATTCGCGCGCAAAATGACCACGACGCACAGTAAAATAATCCACAAAAATGACCCCCCTCCCTTACGTCGCTGTCATCATTCATCATCCATCATCCATTCATTATCAAGCAAGAAAGTAGGCACAAGGTGCCGAAATCTGTCTTACGATCGATTGCCGCAAGGATGCAGTTCACCTTTTGTGCGACTCGCCAAACACCTCACGGCGCTTTGCGCTTGGTGCAAGCAATACCTGCCTGGTTGGTAACCCCGACGTGCCCCGTCCCGGCATAGTAACGATGCGAGGGTCTATGGTCATATGACTACGGCCATTCACAAACTGAACCCCCCCCCCCCTCCGCCCCCCTTAGTTCGCTTGATGCAGTGTTGTGTCCTCATTCTCATTCTCCATCGAAGTTTACCTGTTCGCATATTCGCGGGGAGTTTTCACATGACATCAACCAGCAGTCAGTAATTGATACGCTACAGAGTAACCACATCTTGGTGGAAAAGCTCTGCAGGGTGTCCGCTATATACATAGCCAGTCGCCCCGGTGATCCTCAAATACTATTACCACTTACTAGCGTTGGTCCTTGAGCTCTATTGACACCCACCCGTGGTGAGACTTTAGACAAATTAATTATGTTTCGAAAAGTAACAGAAAAAAAGGATCAACTGTTCTTTTTAGAGCGCCTAGCAGCGTGGGTAGGCGCAACACTACGCGAATCGACGAGGGTAAAAAATGAAATACTATTAGACTAGACTATAGCGATAAATATAAATACACGTACAGTAATGGGAAGGCCAAAGGAGGGCCCGGTCTGTGACCCCGGATCTGATTTGCTACTGAGAGGGAGCGAGAGCGTACGATAGTATGTTCGAGGGCAAGGGTAAAAAATGGGAAGACCACAACAACAAAATGATAGCACAGATTACTCGACTTGGAACACCGTTTGCGTACAATACGAGTACATTGTTGGTCCACTCGCCAGGTGGTGTTTGCGTCCTCCTGCGCACGGTTTGTTTCAGCAAACTAAATAGATTATTTGTTTTTAAATGTGTGTGCTCTCATCTCCTTAAACGCGCGAAGCCTAAGTTACCCACACGTCATAATGGTCTAATTTCCCCCTCGAGCCAGAGTGATCAAAATCGATATATGATTTCCCTCCCGGCTATCATCACCCTGACCTGTGGCGTTGACGCCTATCTTCAGCCCTAACTAACTGTTCGACCCGATTGGAATTACACTCTTAAGGCCAAAGTCAGTGAGCACGCGTCTCTCATTGATAAAATAAAAAATGGAAATACACTCCAGCTGTGAGATCGAAGATTTCGTCGAAACTCATCTTTGCAAGCTGTGTGTGATGCTCCGATCGCGCGTATTACGAGTTGTGTGTCCTCATTGAGGATATAGGTCGGCGACTCCCCTTACAACTACAGTGTTGCTATCAGGGTCAACAGGGTGGTTTAAGTCCGCCTGTGCGCGGAAACTATAAAACCCGTTTCTGAGGGAGACAAAATCTGACAGCTGTGGAGGGAAATGTATCCATTTATCAAGTGAATCTTGTAAGTCGAATAACCGGTGAGGGGGGGGGCGGAGTTTTGAAGGACGTGGGGGCCTGGTTTTGATCAAAAGCGAGCGGGTTTGGAGGGGAGGGAGGGGGGGGGGGGGGGTCAATTTGTGCATGTAAGCTATAAATCCTTTCAAGGGGATAAATCTGACGGTTTTGGAAGGAAAAAAAAAAAAAATCTGGTATTTGTAGTGTATATCCGCACGATCGCCTAGACCAAACACCGCGCGTATAGCAAGCCCCTACATAAATTATTAATACGCGCGATCGGAGTATTACACACAATGTTGTCAAGAGGAGTTTCGACCAAATCTTTGATCTCATAGCTGGAGTGTATTATAATACTATATGTGTACTAAACATCTTAAAAACCCTTCCCCCCCCCCATTTTTTTCTGTTTCCTCGCTCTCTCTTGCTCAAAGGCCCCATCTAATATAGAAATACGCCAGACGGAGTAATAAACACTTCCACGCACCGGATATCAACTCATTATCGTTTTAGAGCCGTCCATGCCTCTGCTGCAATTCCCGACCCCCCCCCCCGCCCCCTCCGCCCCCTCCTTCCCCACCACCCGCACCATCGCCTAGACCTAGCACCAAGCGTATAACAAACCCCTATATCTATGCGACCTAGAGCCCCCCCCCCCCCCCCCCATCACCCACAAGAAAGATATATAGTTTCCACGCACAAATTGACCTGCCCCACCTGTCCCTCCCCCCCTTTTCCCCCCTCCCGCCCCCCTTTTGATCAAAATCAGGCCCCCACGTCCTTAAAAACTCCGCCCTTTCCTCACCGGTTATTCGACTTACAGGATTCACCTGATTAACTGATGCATTTTCTTCCACCGCTGTCAGATTTGGTCCCCCTCAAAGACTGGCTTTATAGTTTCCGCGCACAGACTGCCTAACATCACCCTGCTGACCCCGAAATCTACACCGTAGTTCCAAGGGGAGTCGCCGACCTATATCTTTAACGAGGACACACAACCCGTAATACGCGCGATCGGAGTACCACACACAGCTTGCAAAGATGAGTTTCGACAAAATACTCGATCTCACAGCTGGAGTGCTTTTTTTTTTTTTTAATATTTCCAATGTGCACCGGCACGCACAAGGAGCAGAGACTAGAATTTGGAAAATGTAGAAGAATACCTGTAATATGGTGAAAATTGATACCGCTCTGAAAAGGTTGAGATTGGGCTAGAATACCGCATGCTTTGTACCTGCCATGTATGACATGAAGTATTAGTATCGGTATTAGTTTCAGTATTAGTATCAGTATTAGTATTTTGTATTAGTATTTGTATTAGTATTTGTATCAGTATCAGTATTATTGCAGGAGTGGTGTAGTGTGGTGTAGTACTGTAGTAGCATTGTCATATCGTCGGTTGAGTGGTGTCTTTTTTTTTTTTTTTTTTTTTTTCATCCTCCGGCGGATGGGGAAAAATAAAGCTTTAGCTCACCACACTTCGTTGAGTGGTGTCGTAAGTTAATATGGTCCCCAACTTTTACTACTATTTCTATTTCTATTACTATTACTATTACTATTACTCACATTACATGGTGTATCATTTCTTAGTATTAGTATTGATAACTTAATGATGCGAGTTCGAATCCTCCCGAGTGCATAAATAATGCACGTGCTCGTGGGGGGCTTTCTGGCGTTGATAGCTGAGTTTTCAATAGCGGAAACACGAGGGAGTGGATGATATATAGAGAAAGTTAGATGAAAATCGACGAGCATACAAAGATGAAAGGTGGGAAATGCAGGCATGTACCAGGGGGGAAGGGATGACACCTGTCACCTAGCGTCACTACGTCTCGTTGTCCAGAAGGTCGCCAAGGATGGAGTCTCATATATACGATTTTTGCTGGAAATAAATGCTGGAGTTAAAAAAAATGATGACATGAAATATATTTATTCGCCACCGATGCGACTCATGAAAGTAAAAAAAACTGGTGGTGGGAATAATATACGACGCTTTTAAATTGCCTTTTTATATAGCTCTCCCTACTTAAACGACGAACAGCGCGAACCACTTGCATGCAACTATCAAGACGCAACGTCGACAAAATATTCGCGTGAACAAAGTTGTAAGGTCTTTTGAATACGATGCAGAATATACGCGTGAATCAGATTGTAAGTCGTTTTGGATACGATACAGATCATCAGTGGGATACAGTAGCGGCTACGGTTTAAGAGAGGGTCGGTACAAGCCAATTTCTGTCTTAAATCCGGCTTTCTCTTGTACCGTCTCGGCTACGGTATAAGAGAATATTCTCTTATACCGTAGCCAAATCGAAAGCGCGCCAGAGAGAGACGCTCTTGTCCGAACTATATGGCGTAGGAGGTCGTAGAGTGTATCATTCAATGTCGCGTAACGCAGCAAGCGTTACCACGTCGGGCTACCTCCAAACACCGCTCATTCTCTTGGTTGGCGAGCACGTGGACCCAAGTACGTGGTGCGCTTTTGGTGGATCTGCGCGTGGAAAATAAATCATCGTCGTGTCATGCGATGCACATTTTGCACGTGGACACGCAAAGTCGGTACAGCAGTAGTGGTTTTGTTGTTGTTTTATAGGTGTGTTTCATGCTCGCACCCCTTCTAGAAGGACAACACGAGGCTACGAATGCACCAGCACTCAAGAAAGACGCACCCGTTTACACACTGCACCCCTTCCTCCCACCGTACCCTCAACACAACACCCTCAACCTCTCATCCCATCGATTTAAACCCCCGACAAAACACGAGTCAACGAAAAAAAAAACTTCACATTATCAAGGCATCACTCGCCCTACAAATAACACAAACCCAAGAAAATAACGCTACCCTCGCGACCTGTCAGCCTGAACACAATCTGTGTGTGATGTGTGTGTCCTCGTGGTTTCCAAATGGTTCGATTTAAGAGAAAATCTCGGAAGCAATGGGAATTCTCTCTTAAATCGATTTTGATTGGTACAAGCCAATTCCTCTCTCTTAAATCCGTACTTTCTCTTAAAAAAGTTATCTTAAACCGTAGCCGCTACTGTACATGTGATAGGAAAAACCAGACGCAGCTGGGCTTGGCAAGATCGATGAACTTGAAGGGAGATCAGTTAGAAGAAATATCAATTAGTAGTAAGATAAAGAACAAGGCTACCCTTCAATTTTGACTATAAATACCCGGAATCAGTGACTTGCGCGCCAGTGACTCTGTAGCTCACTGACAAAAAGGAGTTAAGCGATTCGCTTGTCACAGGATAGGATATATTAATAGCATACCTAGTATATCAATGGAGCTAAACATCCCACTGGGATTCCGTATCGAAAAAATAAATCTGCACGATAGCCTAGACTCTATGGCCGCATGAAACACATGGAACAGGGGAGTCACTCGCCCGAGTGATCCCGAGCCAATGAAAACAAAAGCGGCACCGCAAGGCACCGAAAGGGACCTCGAAGGTGACCCCTCTATCGAGCTTTTTTAATAATGGTGTAAATACTGTAAATACATTGTCATATCTCGCATTCATATCTGCGGGGGGTAATGGGGAGCCATCGGATCACCCCATAACAATTTAACAATATAACACATACTTCTTGTTTCAGGCATACTTTATTCCACAGATGATGTCTGGTTGTGTGCCCCTTGATGCGGATTATACAGTTTCCTTGCGCAGAAACAAGGCTGAACGTCGTAGTCCTGTTGTTGGGACGCTGGCATTATTTTTAGCAGCTGGGAGTCACCAACCTGTATCCTTCACGAGGGTATACACACCCCGTAACACGTGCGATCGAGGTATCATACGCAGTTTGCAAAGAAAGATGACTTTTGATCAAAATCCTTTTCGGTCGATCTCATCATCACACATCACACATCACACATCATCATCATCACACACACCTCAAGCAAGTCAAGTGCTGGAGTGGATTATTGCATTTTGAAATATATCATAATAATAGGTTTGTCCCCTTCGAGAATTTATAGTTTCCGCGCACATATTGAAATGTCCCGCCCCCCGCCCCCCCCCCCCCCCCCCCCCCCCTCCCCTCCCCCTCCACTGACCTCTTTTTCATAACAAACCCCAACCCTTTCCCCCCCCCGCCCCTCCGTCCCCCGATCCCCCCCCCCCCCTTCCGCCTAGTCTGTCCAAACGCCCCACTCACAATCAAAATCGGCCTGAGTAATAAACCACCTATACGCAGTTGATACCACGTCATTATCTTTCTGACCATCCATGACGAAAGTTTCAATTATTCCCCCCCCCCCCCCCCCCCCCCCCCCCCCCCCCCCCCCCCCCCCCCCTCCAACGCCCCCTCTTTTCCGACCACCTACACGATCGCCTAGACCTAGCACCACGCGTATAACAAGCTGCTACATATCTTTGATCTCACAGCCGAAGTGTATTTGAATATTATTTGTGACCTAAACCTCCTAAAAATCCCCCCCCCCCCCTCTTGCTCTCCCTTACTCAAACGCCCCACCAAATATCAAAATCCGCCACATTAATAAACACTTCACGCACAGGATATCACCTCATTATCTTTCGAGAGCCATCCATGCCGCTGTGTTCCCCCCCCCCCCCCCCCCCCCCTCTAACGCCCCCTCTTTCCCGACCACCTGCACGATCGCCTAGACCTAGCACCACGCGTATGACAAGCTGATACATATCTTTGATCTCACAGCCGAAGTGTATTTGAATATTTTTTGTGACCTAAACCTCCTAAAAAATCATCCCCCCCCCCCCCCCTCTTGCTCTCCCTTACTCAAACGCCCCACCAAATATCGAAATCCGCCACATTAATAAACACTTCACGCACAGGATATCACCTCATTATCTTTCGAGAGCCATCCATGCCGCTGTTTCCCCCCCCCCCCCCCCGCCTCGAACGCCCCCTTCTTCCCCATCACCCGCACCTTCGCCTAGACCTAGCACCACACGTATAACAAACCCCTCACCTAAAGCCCTTCCCCCCCCCCACCCCCCCCCCCACCCCCCACCCCCGCCCCAACCCCCCACCCTCCCCCCCCAACCCATCCCAACCCCACCCCCTCGAACACTCCACCCTCTCTTTACTCACTGATTGTACGACTTACCCCAGGATATACACGATAAACTGATGTATTATTTCCAAAAATGTCACATTTATCCCCTCGAAATAATGTATAGTTTCCAGGCACATATCGAGCTGCCCCCCCCCCCCCCCCCCCGCCCCAACCCCCCCCCCCCCCTCCCCCCCCCCCCGCCCCCAATAATATACTGGTGCCAAAACCGTCAGATTTATCCCCTCGAAAGGATTTATAGCTTACATGCACAAATTGCCCCTCCCCCCCCCCCCCCCCCCCCCCGCCCCCCTCCAAACCCGCTCGCTTTTGATCAAAACCAGGCCCCCCTTTCCCTTCACAGCTGTCAGATTTTGTCCCCCTCAGAAACGGGTTTTATAGTTTCCGCGCACAGACTGACTAAAATCATCCTGTTGACCCTGATAGCTACACTGTAGCTGTAAGGGGAGTCGCCGACCTATATCCTTAATGAGGACACACAACCCGTAATGCGCGCGATCGGAGTATCACACACAGCTTGCAAAGATGAGTTTCGACGAAATCTTCGATCTCACAGCTGGAGTGTATTTTAATTTTTATAATAATAAAAAAAAATGATCCAGCTGTGAGATCAAAGATTTCAATGGGAAGATTTCGTCGAAATTGATAATTGCAAGCTGTGTGTACTCCAATCGCACGTATTACCGTAAACTACACAAGATAACACACCCACAAAAGATACCACACCCCCCACAGAATACGACACCCCGGTGATAACTTTGGGCGCATTTTTGCAACCATCGATTTATCACCGGGGCTACACAAGATACCACACCCCGGTGATAATTTTAGTTACGCCGCATACATTCACAGGGTCCCTCTTTTCTACCACCGGGGTCATAGAACATCTGCCCTGTGGGCACACAACACCGCACCCTGTGTGCGGGGGGAACACCCCGTGTGGAGACCTCCAACAACATGAACGTTGAGGGAGAGCAAAATGCCTCTGCAAGTGCCCCCGCTTCTCCGACAACTGCTTCGACCGCAGCTGTACCAGTAGCAGGCGCAAAAACATACCGTGTGTGCAGACGTTCGGACAGGTATCACCCCCCCGCAATACCACACCCCTTCACGTGTGCCGCAGCAGCGGCTCAACTCTACAAGGAGTGCTTCGGTATCCCCCCCCAAGCACGACCTGCGGGTGTTCGGAGGTTATCACACCCCCTGGTTTATCACACCCCCTTATTTATCACACCCCCAAACACACCCTGTGGGTGTTCGGACGTGCTATCACACCCCCTGGTTTATCACACCCCCACATTTATCACACCCCCAAACGTACCCCGTGGGAGGTCGGACGTGCTATCACACCCCCAGGTTTATCACACCCCCTGGGGGCCGCCGCGACCAGCACTCTATCACCGGGGCTACACAAGATACCACACCCCCCAAAGGATACCACACCCGGTGATAATATTTTCAAGCGCTCAAATGTATCACCGGGGGTGTGTTATCTTGTGTAGTTTACGGTATTACTGCGTGTGTGTCCTCATTACTAGTGAAGTATATAGGTTGGCGATTCCTCTTAGAACTACAGTTCAGCATGTACCAGGGTGAACAGAGTGAGGAGAATCAATCTGTGCGCCAGGGTCAACAAGAAGATGACGTTAATCAATCTGTGCGCCGAAGCTAAAAAAAAAAACATTTCTGAGGCAGACAATAACTGACGGTTGTGGAAGAAATGCACCAATCAATTTATCATGGCACATATATGTATTATAAAAATATAAAACATTCCAGCTGTGAGATCGAGTATTTCGTCGAAACTCATTTTTGCAAGCTGTGTGTGATACTCCGATCGCGCGTATTACGAGTTGTGTGTCCTCATTAAGGATACAGGTCGGCGACTCCCGTTGCAACTACAGTGTAGCTATCAGGGTCAACAGGGTGATGTTAGTCAGTTTTTGTGTGCGGAAACTATAGAACACGTTTCTGAGGGGGACCAAATCTGACAGCTGTGGAAGGAAATGCATCAGTTAATCAGGTGACTCCTGTGAGTCGAATAACCGGTGAGGGGACAGCGGAGTTTTCAAGGACGTGGGGGCCTGGTTTTCATCAAAAGGGGGGGGGGGATGGGGAGGGGGGGGGGGGGGAGGGGGGGGGGGGGAGGGGGGGGGGGGAGGGGGGGGAGAGGGGGGGGAGGGGGGAGGGGTGTGGGGGGAGGGGGGAGGGGTGTGGGGGGGGGGGGGGGGGGGGGGGGATAGGGGAGCGGGGTGGGGGGGTGGGGGGGGGGGGGGGGGAGAGGGGGGGGGGGGGGGAGGGGGGGGTGGGGGGGGGGGGGGGGGGGGGGGGGCAGGGGGGCGGGGGGGGGGAGGGGCGGGGGTGGGGGAGGGGCGGGGAGGGGCGGGGAGGGGGGGGGAGGGGGGGGGCGGGGGGGGCAGCTGAATTTGTCCGTGGAAACTATACACCCTTCAAGGGGATAAATCTGACGGTTTTGGAAAGAATGCACCAGTGTATCATCGGGGGGGCGGGGCAGCTCAATCTGTGCGTGGAACTATACATCCTTTAAGGGGATGAATGCTACGGTTTTGGAAATAATGCACCAGTTTATCATGTATATCCTGTGAGTCGTACAACCAGTGAGTAGAGGGCGAAGTGTTCGAGGGGGTGAGGGTGGGGTGGGGGGGTGGGGAGGTGGGGGGTGGGGGGGGTGGTGGGAGAGGTTGGGGGCGGAGGGGGGCGAAGAGGCTTTCGGTTCCACAGATATAGGGGTTTTTTATATAGGTGGTGCTACGCCTAGGCGATGGTGCGGGTGACGGGGAAGGAGGGGACGTCGGGGGCGGGGGGGGGTGGGAATTGCAGCATTGGCATGGACGGCTCTAGAAAGATAATGAGGTGATATCCAGTGCGTGGAAGTGTTTATTAATATGGCGGACTTCGATAATTGGTGGGGCGTTTGAGCAAGAGAGAGCGGGGGAAATATTTATATATATTACAAAAAATGAAAATATATATCGTATGCCTTATATCCGGTGAGGGGAAGGTGGGAGTTGTGTTTTGGGGGGAGGGGGGGAGATCAATCTGTCCGTGGACAATATAAATATATATCCCGCTTTTTAGGGAGGACAAATCTGACGGCTAAGGAAGCAAATCATCACCTGATTATGTACATTCTGTAAGTAGTATAACCCGGCGGAGGGTTTGGTTTGGAAGGTTCAAAGAGCGGGGAGGGGGGGGGGGTCCAACAGTTTTAGGTCGCATAAATGAATAGGAGCTTGCTGTAGGAGCGGTGCTAGATCTAGGCTGTGGCGGGGGTGACGGGAAGGAGGGGGCGAAGGGGAGCATATTCGTACTGAAGCATACGTACACAATGTGGTTACAGCGGTCCATATAGACACACCCCAAGGCACCACATGGACCGTTTTCTGTATGGTCCAATCAATGTCCAAAGACTTGTACTCCTTCCAAATCGTTGAAACAGCTAAGAGAGAAAAGTTGCGAGCTGTGCGAGTTTGGTAAGGGGTTAGAGGCGTACTAGATTAGTCCGTTTGTACATGCAAAAGGTTAACCAACACTAGCTTCCCCGAAATCACCTTACAACACTGCCCCCCCTGAAACGGCGGGATAGAAGGTCGGCCGGAGATACGGGCGGACCTGTCAATATCCACACGGTTTCATTTTCCAGGTATACCGGGGAGAGTATTTTTCATGTTCGACATTGAGAAAGCCTGAAAGAAAATATTGTTGCGGATGGTGGGATTCGAACCCACGATCCGAAAAACCCATGTCCTGACGACGACACTATTTGTTAAGGAGTTTGAGGGGTACTAGCCCGTTTGACCACTTGGAAAAGGTTAACCAATAGCTTACCCAAACTTAGCTGTCCCAATCTTCGATATGCTCAAGATGATCGTAATCACGACGTGCACACAGGCAGGGGGGATGTTGGTTTATGCCTGTGCACAAGTCTGAATTACTATGATGGTATTTTGGTGTAGCATCTTCGGAGAATGTGGGGGAACCTATGGTTTCTAGAAAGGATATACCGTTACAGACTATATAAGTGGTCCCTAAGCTCATGATGAAGGTCACCACGTGAGGGAGTGATCTCATGATGAAGGTCACCACGTGAGGGAGTGATCTCATGATGAAGGTCACCACGTGAGGGAGTGGGAAAAGCCCCTGAGTGGCACTGCATGTTACTGCACTTTCCTGAACTTCCGTTGCTTATATATAGTCGTATATATTTTCTACTTCTCTTTCCAGCCCGATGGCTCCCCGGATTACGTGACGTCTGTCTCCGTGATTGAGCCGGGCATGCGCCAACCACCCGTGTACGTTGACGGTCAAACACAAGTCTTATATATCAAGTTGGATTTATCCGTGCAGTTCGGTGGTGGCGGCCATGCTCCTACTCCTACTCAACTACTCCTACTCATCGTCGGCCCTGTACCGAATATACAATACAAGCTACATTATACTTGCAAAGGGAATCGCCGACCTATGTCCTAATGACGACACACAACCCGTAATACGCGCGATCGGAGTATCACACATAGGTTGCAAAGATCAGCTTCGACAAAATCTTCGATCTTACAGCTGGAGTGTATACAAATTTTTTAGAATATACTATGAGCTAAAAAGACCTAAAAGAAAGCTGAAACGCAGCAATAACGCGCAGATGACACTACCCAGCCGGTGTCGGGGCAGCAGACCCGAACTGGATTCCCAATACAATACTGGAGGGTAAGAAGCATTGCTGCCTCGTCTGTCGGCTCCATACTGCTGCTGCTGTGCCTTCGACTGTGGTGTCCCTATCGACATTATCACCTCAATCTTGCCTCGATAGTCCCTCGTGCAATAGACACTTCTTCTCTGCAGATATCCCCAAGCGGTTTTTGGTAACTTAATTTCGTGATTAATTTATAGTACAGCTACTATTAATATAATACTACTGCTGTCGTAGCGACGTTCCACCAGTCCATCAGCTGTCAGCGATGAGAAATATATTCCGTCGGCAAATTTCAAAACGAAATTTTCATTTCGTTAGCCATTCAACGGTTGTGGACGCGCCACAATTCTGACGTCCATTGGCTCTGTCTAGTCTTCGTATTTCGAACGTTCCATCGCTCCATAGAAAACCGTTAATTCACGTACTATTACCGAACCTTCATGGTATTCATGGTATTGTTCATGGTATTGTCCATGGTATTGTCCATGGTATTTTCCGTGATATTGTCGGTCCCGTACTTTAGTTTCGATTTCTATTTATGGCAGGATTGTATCAGGAATATATCATCACCCACGACTACCCGGGGCTCTATCTTTCCACGGACATCTCAGAAACAACAACGCATTCAGTTTGTGTTCCAACGGGTAGTTCATTCTACATACGTTATATATGTGCACTCCTATGACATCTGGGTTTCGTGTTCTTTACTACACTGACTGGTAGTTACACCCGTCTACGCCGAGCACAAGCTATTACATTCACTACATACACGACATACACTACATACACTAGATACACAAAGGCAGTGAGTGTAACTGTGCCGGATATCGTACCAACAATTTAAATGTTTCGTTCGACAAAAAAGTGTTCCATAATTATCGACACTAAAGCATTGACACAAAACGACAAAACCATTGGCACCAAACGCTTCCCAAGGAGAATGGGGAAGCGGCAACACACAGCAGCTGGCTGTAGCGAACGGGAGCCACCCACGACCTGAGCAGCGAAGAAGGAAGACTCGTGAGATTTTCCGTTGGATGCCCCATTGGCCATGCCATGGGGTCTTCCCGTGGGATGTTCTGTAAAATACCCCTGGAGATATTCCGTGGTGGTGTTGTATGTATAGACGGTCCGACGTAACATCCCATGGGAACTACGATGGATTTCGTGATATCCCACGGAATGCAACGTGATGTTCCACGAAATGTCCCGTTAGACTATCCATCCCATTGAACGTCCGATGGGATGTCACATGCGACAAACTACACCCAATGGGTCGTCTTATTATGGGACATGGATCGTCTTATGGGACATCTCGCGGGACATGTGTTAATAGTTCAACTAGCTCTCATGGAGAGCGCCGCGAGATGTTTGGGAAGTCCCATGCGATGTCTCGTGAGGTTAAACACCTCGAACAGGAATTGAAAATAATATACCATGGGATGTACTATTAGACTGGTCTAAAACTTCGTATGATAGTAAGAGGTATGACATGAACGACGTCCCACGGGCACCCCACTGGATGTGCTACGGTACATAATACATACCAGGTACATACATACATACATACATACATACATACATACATACATACATACATACATACATACATACATACATACATACATACATACATACATACATACATACATACATACATACATACATACATACATACATACATACATACATACATACATACATACATACATAGCGAGTAGCATCCCAATGGACGATAATATCCCATTTGATTAAGACTACTATAAAAAATGAAAATACACTTCAGCTGTGAGATCGAAGATTTCGTCGGATTTCATCTTCGCAAGCTGTGTGTGATACTCCGATCGCGCGCATTACGAGTTGTGTGTCCTCATTAAGGATGTAGGTCGGCGACTTCCCTCACAACTACAGTGTAGCTATCAGGGTCAACAAGGTGATTTTAGTCAGTCTGTGCGCGAAAACCATAAAATTTAAAACCCGTTTATGCGGGGAACAAAATCGGACAGCTGTGGAGGGAAATGTATCCTTTTATCAAGTGAATCTTGTAAGTCGAATAACCGGTGAGGGGGGGGGGGGCGGAGTTTTGAAGGACGTGGGGGCCTGGTTTTGATCATAAGCGAGCGGGTTTGGAGGGGGGGGGGGGGGTGGGGGGGGGAAGGGGGGGCAATTTGTGCATGTAAGCTATAAATACTTTCAAGGGGATAAATCTGACGGTTTTGGCAGCAGTTTATTATTTGGGGGCGGGGGGGGGTTGGGCGGGGGGGGGGGCGTGTGGGGCAGCTCAATATGTGCGTGGAAATTATACATTTTTTTGAGGAGATAAATGTGACGGTTTTGGAAATTATGCATCAGTTTATCATGTATATCCTGGGGTAAGTATCAGTGAGTAGAGAAAGGGTGGAGTGTTCGAGGGGGTGGGTTTGGGGGGGGGGGGGGCGGGGGGGGGAAGGGTTTTAGGTGAGATGTTTGTTGTACGTGTGGTGCTAGGTCTAGGCGATGGTGCGGGCGATGGGGAAGAAGGGAGCGTTCGGGGCGGGAGGGGGGGGGGAGAAGCAGCGGCATGGATGGATCTCGAAAGATAATTAGGTGATATCCTGTGCATGAAGTGTTTATCAATCTGGCGCATTTCGATATTTGGTGGGGCGTTTGAGACTATGCGCAATCTCAATAGTCTCGTCTAGATGGCTGGCGTGATGTCCCATGGGATGTACCATGATATGTCCCCTAACATAAACAAACATCATCCGAACGACGTGACATAGTCGATCCCGTCGGACGCCCTATAGTCCATTCATGGTTTGTTTGTCGCTGTTATTCCACGGGACGTTCCATGGGGTCATCAAGAGACAGTTGTGGGGCATTGGGCAGCCCGTGGCAAAGCTCGCAGGTGAAGCCATCGGATTTTCTGACTCAAACGGGACACTGAATAAGGCAGTTATTTCGAAGAAGGTATCCCCATATAAGGGTCTATAAAAGTTGCTACGATCGACTGAAGTGTTTCGACACCGACACGATAGTACTGTTTGGCTTGTCGGTGAACGCCTTATCTCAGTGGCGGTTGAAGCGTCCACACCTGTGCATACACTTTCATCGCAATTGTTGTACACAACGAACGACGTCACAACACAACGTGCGAAGGGAGCTTTGCGCCATCGCCCGACGCTAATAATTTGTCATGCTGTATAGGCTGCCCAGATGTTTCTAATCAATTATTTGTGTGCTCTGGGGAGTGTGCTGGGCGCATTGAAAACTTTTGTTTATTAGCAGCGCAAGCACTTGCAGTATGAGCACGGCTTAGATGCTGTATTGGTACTCGTATCGTGTTATCACACTCTCAGTAGCCGCCCTCTACAGAATCCTTAAATGTTAGCATTGACGTGGTATCATGTGCTTTCATTACTACAAAGACCTAGCAAGATGTCGGCTAACACATCAATACACAGCAGCATAGCAGTGCTTACCTCTTGCGATCTGACTAGCGTCGAATAGAGATAAACACAGAGATATCTCAGCAGTCGCACCACACGTGCCACATGAAGGTCCTCGCACGACGTCAGGTTCACACCGACGCTGATGTAGATGACGGCGTCCTGACTGTCCCGCTCGGCTTGGTCTGATACCATGCACGGCGTATTTCAAGCACCGAATGCGAGCCATCGTTTTCCAGCTCGTTCGTATTGAATTGAGTAAATTTGGTAACTGGGTAGGGGCTCTAGTTCCGTCCACACATTTCGGTGGGGGGTTGAGGATCAACGAAAGAGCATGGGGGCTCCGTTCTGGTCCAAAGCCTGCTTGCTAAGTACCCGCCCGTCATAGACCCCAACCCAACCTTTTCATGGCTTCGAATGAACTTCGTTAACGCAATCGGAGATTTTGCGTAGCTGCCCTCGTCGACTTCTGGAATTTGAAATGTTAAGATTGAACAGGGTAGTGATATTGTCGGCCTTCTACAACTGTCCTGTGTTGACAATTGTGTCAGATATTTTCCGGAGCCTGACGAGTCTGATTGTTCCCTTGCCATAGGTATAGTCTAGATGTCCACGTCAAACAGATAAGCCTGTCTGGCCGGTGAATAATTGGAAACCTTATGCTCGCCCTTCACGAAAGGATCCTCCAGTAAACAATGGATATCCCGGGCTTTCTAATTAGCGCGCTGTTATGAGGCCCTTCGGGGAATATATCGGGTGGGCGTCGGGGCGGTGTGGATCATGGGAAGGCATATTTAAGGTGCGATTTGCTGAAATCGACGTTTCCCCAAATATGTTGTTCAGAGTTACGAGACCAATATCGCTGTGAAACTGATAAACTAATAAAGCATTTGCCGCTAACCGCATCAATAGGGACAGGCACTAACGGGTAAACCCTTAACCAAACCTAACCCTACATAGCAATGCCCGTGCCGACAGGACTTATGAAGGCTTCAAGTGCCGTGCACGCAACGCTGCTTCTCTCGGTGTTTGCGGCATGCTTTGCGCTGGATGGATCGAGAAACAGGATAACTGTTAGAAAGTACAGGTCAAACTACAGGATCGACTCCTGGGACGACAATCGGGATGACCCGTACCGCGTGACGTTCTGGAAATTCGGCCTAAAATCGGTGTACACCTTCGACACCTCAGGGAACATCAAAACCCTCACGGCCCGCGATACGTTGTACACATTTGACTCGGCAGTAGGACGCAGGACACTTGTTGGCCTGGACGATGACGACATAATGAAAGCCGATATTGACCCTGTCAATGCAATTTCCTGCACCGACTGCCAAGCCACATGGACCGCGGTGTGCGGCGTAGGAATTTCGGACGTGTGCTTCTTGGACGAGAATCCGATCGACGATTTCGATGAGGATGGGATAGACTCGGTACGCAGAATGTGTTCTGGTTTTGGAGCGGCATGCGAGTCATCCGCATTCGACGCTTGCGACGGACAGTGCACAGAGGATGGTAAGTCGTTGCTTAGGCGACGCCGCCCCTGACATACTGACCACGCTCCCGGAACCGATGGACATTGGTACACTTCGAATATTTTGTACGAGTACGACGGCTGAATGTGCCGCGAGAAGATGGGTTCCGGCCGTCTGACCCATCCTCCTTCGCTTCGTCGCGTACTCTCTTGCTGAACGACTGAATGTATCACCTGCTAACAGAAACTGATCCCGCCCCGACTCCGGCTCCGGTGGAAGAGACGACTCCAGCCCCGATGGTCGAATCAACCCCAGCTCCGGTTGCCGAAGCTACTCCAGCTCCGATGGCAGAGGCAACTCTCGCTCCTGCCGCCGAGGAGATTACCCCAGCCCCGATGGCCGAGGAGGAGACTTCAGCTCCCATGGCCGAAGAGGTAACTCCAGCTCCGATAGTCGAAGAGGTGACGCCAGCTCCAATGGTCGAAGAGTTGACCCCAGCTCCAACGGTCGAGATGACTCAGACCCCAATCGGAGAGGTGACTCTCGCACCGAGCACTCAAACTGGAAAAGGTAACATTCGGGTTTTTCGCTTCACACAGTCTTTATTCTTGGGTTTTTGGTATTTATTGTTTTCAATGACTACAAATTATGTTCATCGCGGGACGCGTATATTGTGCAGGATTACATTGATGTTTCGTGTCTGGCTGCTGGCCATTAGCTCTGCATTGTTGCTAGAGAATGTCTCTCTATTGCCCATTGTTACTAGAGTGATATGTACGCGGCCAATTTCCGGAAGCAGACGATCTTATCCAAAATCGTGGTTGTGGACTATTTCCGTGCCGTCTCATGTTGGCCGTGGTCACCGTGCTGCTGAAGGTTTGGGAGCCTTTGGGTGTTGCAATTCTGTTTATGCGGCGATACGTTTTTCGTTGTTTGCTTTTAACGAACTCTATCCACGGCGGTTTAGCATTGATCGCGAGAACTATGCTCAACCGATTTTGACCTACTTGGATAAACTCGGCTTTGCAGAGCTGGGCAATCCATCCCCTGGTAACGTGTCGTGTCGGACGCGTTTCGTCTGCACCCATTAGGTTCGAGTTGGTCACGGTGACCAGGGTGTGGTGTCGGTGGTCGTCATGCTGCCGTGGGTATTTAATCGAATCAGGATTTCTTGTTAGTATGATGGAAAGCACGCAGCCTATTGCATGTGTGGCAATGTTGCTGCGTTTACCCCTCTGGCAGTGTCTGCGTTAACCCCTCTGGCAGTGTCTGCGTTTACCTCTCTGGCAGTGTCTGCGTTTACCTCTCTAGCAGTGTTGCGTATGGCGTATGTTCGCCAATGGTTCAAGATTGGGCGATCTCAACGAGTAGAGCTCCCTAAGAATGTTCGTAGCACACAGTGTCGCCCCTCTCAATAGTACACATTAAATCCAGCTCTAGGCTAGCACCCTGGTTCTGAAAGGAAAGAAGGGGGTAGCTTTCATTTAAATCCATGTAGACGACAAGCGCCTAAGCTACAAGCTTACACATGTTATAGGCCATATTTCCCATCTTGTTTGTACTTTCTTGTGAGCGTGCCGATGGTGTTTACCGTTAAGATATCTTTATCATTTCATACTTCTTCAGACGGGCTTCCATCTGGCTTTATCGACAACGGCAAGACTCGGAGGAACGCCTCTCAAGAACATGCTTGGCAGCATCTTCTCAAAGCAGTAGACTATATGGTTGTCGTTGTGTTTGGTCTGTTTTGGTTTGAAAACAATCGACTCGAAAGGCATCCATCCTCGGTGGTACATTCCTCGTGTGGTATGCTGCGTTCGTGTGGTATGCTGCGTATCACCTGTAAACGTTGACGAAGTTGCCCTCGGCGTGTACACTGTTGCAATTGCACCGTGTACCTCGCAGTTCTCCAACTTCCAACCTGCTAATCGAACGACATGTATACGCGCATAACGCTGTCCGTTCCTCCGGTCGTCCTTTCTTTCCGCAGACGAATGCAGCCCTAACCCTTGCGAGAACGATGGGCAATGCGCCGTTGACCCTGCCGGAGGGTATGTGTGCTCTTGCGCTTCCGGCTACGGCGGCATGACCTGCCAGACCGACACATCAGGTGCGCCTTGTCATGGTAAAAGCATGACCTCCAATCATTCTAGAGCGCATCATAAGGTGATCGAAGGGTAAGGCGGTGTCTGCATGGAGGCGATACTCCAGTTCCATTAGTTGCATTGCGCGAACAACATTCTTATCGGTGAGTTCACGGGCAAATCGAACACCCTGATTTCGTGTGTGCCTTCCATTCTACGCTCATGGCTTCATGTCTGCCCTCTTTGCAGCTTTGGACTCGTTCTACATCGAGCTCGCCTATGTTGGGAATTGGACGGACGCTCGCCAGAATGTTGTTCAAACTGCTGCTGACAGGTAAGGAGCGTTACACAGCTGAGTTTGAACGACGCTAGCCACTCACGCAAAGGCCAGACCCACCTCAACGTGTTTGTTATTGTGCTCCTTATCCAAGATTACTTTTTCCTCAACATCTACGCCCAAGCATTCTGGTCGTCAACAACAAGCATGAATCCCGCTACATTTGTATCTGGGGTCGAAGTTTGTGCTAATCGACGCAGTCCTTGCTGTTTAGTTTTTTCTGTCGATTGGCTTCTTAAGGTGTACCCCGATTGCAAAGTAAGCCAACCTCGTCAGCGCCACGAAGGCTTTGCAAACAGCCGAGGGTATGATTGCATTGTTTTAGTCACGTTGCTGGTTGTTGCACGCTGTGCATATTACCAATATATTTCAATTGAATTCACCGTGCTACGAACAGTTGTGCCAAGCTTGAACCCCCGGCACACTAAATGTTCGTGCAGGTGGGCCAAACTTATTACCCACGTTCCCTGTGGAGGAGCCGCTGATTACCCGGCTGGCCGTCTCTTGATCACCTCGACGCTGGAGGAAATCGACGGTGTCGACGGCGTTCTTGGCTTCGCGGGTCCTTCGAATGTTTGGGGCTCATGCAACACCATCAGTGCCGTAGGCTATATGGCGTTCGACATCGACGACATCGATAGCATGGAAGACGCAGGGGTGTTTGAAACGGTCATCCTGCACGAAATGGGGCATGTCATTGGCGTCGGGTAAGCTGAACAACGGTGCTTGGGCATAACGCATAGAACGGTACACGGCTAGGTTTCGTGCTTGCACCGGAGGTCTACAATCGACCAATTTCATACCAGATACACACGAGAAGAGCCAAAATCATATGAATTCTGCATTCTTAAACCTTCTCTGAACATTACATATTATTTGTATGATATACGCCGGGTACTTCGTATGATCACACTGTGCGTTAGTGCTATCATCAGTGTCTAACATATAAACTCCTTTGGCAATGGAAAGGCAACGTAATCCTGCGTAGGTGCGGACATTATCTCGATACCCCACAGGAATTTGCTACAATTAGCAACCAAAACGTGTATATTGGTCAAATGTCTACTGTAAATTGTTTTTGGCGTTGCTAAATTTTGTACAGGTACCTCCTTGTGGGGAGCATGTTCAAATACATGGAGAAACATATCACGTGTTGTTCAAACATGAAACACGGCGAAATCAAAGTATACACAACACAGACAGTGTAAGCGACTTCGTGGCATTTGAGTGCAATGATTGCACGAGCTGCAATGAATGGTTGCATTACTTAGTGGACGCGTACATTCCAAATTTGAATATTTTGAGAAAATCAATGTCATCTCGAAGTCCCCCGTTGCATCTTGCTAATGTCTCGATCCACGCCACGCCGGAGTGTATTGCGTGTTTCAAGCACAAAACATATTCCGTGAAATCAGGTTCCGAAAGGCTTGCTGAAGGTTGCTATTTTACCTTATGACCCTAAATATCGCGGAGGCGGTAGCGCACCTTGAGTATATACACATTACGGGACACGTCATATATATCTTGATGTTGTATACTGTCCACCCATATTGCGTGGTTATCGGTTTTATGGCACCTCCGTCCAGCACCCTGTGGGGTGTCGGCTATGGCGAGTGTACAACGTGCAAACTGGACAACAGCCCCGCCTGGACGTGTTCCGCCGCCGTGAGTGCTTACGCTGATATTGGCGGTGCCGATGCTGACATCATCGAGCTGGACGGAGAAGACGGTGAGACGAATATTATTGTCGTCTACGCACATATATTTGGAGTTTGGCGAACAGGGCACGCTCGCGCCGAGACATGTGAATTGTTATGACCATGACATGGTTATCATATTGTATACCTGGAAACGCGACGAGAGATGCGCCGTACGATACAGGTCGCACATTTTGCCAAACCCTTTTGATTTTTGAGAGGGAGTGTACCTAACACAATTGAGGAGCAACCGGCTATCATCGTTGGAGTAACGACGGTTCTGTAGTTCTGTACAATGCGAGTACAATTACTAATTGGTTACAAACCTGCGGTAGGCTATGTATATATATATACCGTTTACACCGTTCGTGACGGGTGCTACGATTGAGGAGCTGTAGAACTTTAATGGACGTTGCGGTCGATTGCATTGCACCGTACTAGCTTTTTGGAACGGCGGGACTCCTGCAGCGCAGAAACTCGTCGGAACTTCACATCGTTTAACATGTTCATAAATTTGTTCTAACGATATTTATCAGCTTTTAATTTTGGTTTAGAATTTCCAGTTCTTGGGTCTGGCCATGAGGTCGCAGTTTCAGTTTACTGTACAACGCATGCAGTACATGCAGTACGTACATGCAGTTCACAATTTTGTTGGGTTAAGAAAGGGGTTAAGAAAGGGGTTAAGAAAGGGGTTAAGAAAGGTTTACAGAATCTCACTTAAGAGTTTGCCTTTTAATCAAAACGGTGCAATTTGTACCGTATTAGTAGATTTGTACCGTATTAGTAGCAATCGAGCAGCGTCTGAAGTTGGGTGTTGCATTGAAATACAGTAATCACATGCTACGGAATGCTGAGGATGTGCACCTAATCTTGTTTTTTTCGTGTCTTGTCCCGACTTAAGGAGATACCTCCCCACCTCGATGATCGGTCGCCCCGGTGGCGTATCAGGTTATCCTCGAGCCTGGTATATGTCAGTTTCGTGAGTTCGAATTCCCCCGAGTGCATACTCGTATAAGCTCGAGGGTACTTTTAGTAGAAGTGAGAGAAAAGAAAAAAAAATCAATGACCCAAACCCAATACCTGATATCTGGTGGTTGACAAGCTTGAAACGAAAGTGAAACCCGAGGAAAATTCTCCATGACCTAGGAATACAACTAATTTCAAAAGCAATTGCGAATGATTAGACTATCGATATTCCGATTATACCTGAAATATCGATTACCAGGTACCTGGTATAAGTTCCGGTCGCCCCGGTGGCGTATCAGGTTATCCTCGAGCCTGGTATAGGTCAGTTTCGTGAGTTCGATCCCCGCCGAGTGCATATTCGTATAAACTCGTCGGGACTATTTCTTGTGCACAAATTGACTTGCGGAAAGCGCGAGAGCGTGAGCTAGCAACACTCGATGAAAATCGACGAGCAGTGGGATTGCTGAACCCTATGCGCGATGAAAATTGAAGGCAAGAACCGGGGGGGAGAAGGGACGACACCTGCGACCACGGCTTGTCCAGAAGCTGGAAAGTAGAAGTGTGAGAAAAAACAAAAATATATATATATATACATATTGCCCATATCGGCTCACGGTGCCCTGCATTTAGAAGACAGTACTTTCAAACTGCTGTGTCACCTCTTTACCATACTAGGTATCTGTTATCGGTTTTGTAGGACTAGTCTAGTGTAATAGACTAGTGTAGTGTAATAGACTAGTCGCGTTTGGGGTGAGGCATAAGGTTTCTCAATCGATCAATCGAACAAGCTTCAACAGGCTTATAAACATACAGTGCTCCCTTAAAGTTACCCAAGCATTTGTCTACAGTCTAGACCAAATAGCCAGTACAATAATAGCCCATATACTTAATAGCCTTTACATTAAGCGGACAAATCAAACGAACGATCGACAACATCGACGTACTTGTCAGCAGCATGGGATAGGCGCAGCTCGTGTAGTTGTAACTCAAGACGAGCACGTATGTACGACAAGCGTTTGGATCACACTGTGTCATGTTGCACGAGATGGGACTCGCAGACCTTGCTCTTTGATAGAACGCCCGTAAATACCCAACACAAGTACGTTGGTCTTTCTCAAAGTCGCAGACCCTGGCCTTCGAGCGCCCGTAAGGCACGTAACTCAAGTACGTTGATCGCTCTCTTACAGGAACGGCCTGCGTCAATCTGGACCAAGACATCTTCGGCGATGAGCTGATGACCGGATACATCTCCAACGTAAGTGATTGGCATTGGCATTGTCTAAACTCCATTCATTGTCAACTCCCGATGCGCCCTGAAATTCTCGACGTGGCACACTATGCATCCTGGTCATCGACGTGCCACAACAGACATGCGTGGGGTGTTCTATCAAGTGTTCTGTCGAACCACAACAGCTGCGTGAGAGTGAAAGGAAGATATCACCAGAGCTACGGTGTTGTTGTAATATACGTAATACTAGTGCCATAGACTACTATTGTATCACACAACAGACCGACAAAGCGATTGGCTATACAAGTAGTCTGTACCATCCATTCTCAACACTGGCCTCGAATTCTTGGTATGGCGTTACAAACAAGGCAACGTCATATTTTTTGTGCATATTCTGAAAGCGAATACAACGAGGAGGAGAGCGGTAGCTCTAAAGATGACCGTATATAGCGTAGCCTTGTGGTTGTATGAAGCCTTGTTGGTCATATGAGCCATTAGTTTGACTGGCATGCTGGTTGTAATTTGATACTGTTTTGTTCGCTACTCAGTATCAGTCGAAGGGAGGAAATCCTAGTACTCGTGACGCCGTATACATTGGGTTTTATCGTATTATCTTGATTGTTTCTGATGTACCTGTTTTTCGGAAATGATGGAAATGACCGTGTTTCGTGCGTCATGTTCTTGTCGCTATTGTTGGCAGACCATGTACCTCTCGAAGATCACCGCGGCCATTCTCGACGACCTGAACTACATCGTGGACCCCAGCGAGGTGATATTTGAAGCTTTGTGGACAGCAGAGAGCTGATATTTGCATACGGACGCCCCAAACGGTGCTTGTCACACAGCGACGTTGTTTCGCAGCGATTCCTTTCCGTGTAACATCAAGTTTCCAGTAGATAGGATGGGACTAACAGACGCGACTGAAGGCTGAGCGGCACATCTATGATCCGCCCGTCATGTAGCCGCTATGTCGATCATTACGTCGCGAAGCCGACGTTGCACTAGACGATGGCTGGCTGTCCTCCATACTCAACGGTCATCCCTATTGCCAATTCCCGGGCGTGGACCCCGATCTCTCATCTGAATGCTTCGTAATGTCCCGTGCTTGCCGCACACGGCCGCGTTGCGTTGTGCTCGCTTCCAAACCTCAGGTCGACGCCTACACTCTGCCATCCGTGGGAGGTAAGTCTCGATGGGATATCGTATCTAGTATTAAAAATGTGTGGTCACCACAGCACCAACGGCGCTGCAAGTTCAGATTCCTGTGTCTCATCGTAGAAATATCGTAGACTATGTCTAGTCTAGTCTAGTTGAGGTACTGTATACTTCCCTCAAGGTGAGACATGCTCGTAACTTACGTCGGCAAACGTCAAAAGGTTTACTTGCTGCACCATTCGGGGCATCGCGTTGGAACATCGTAGAGGTGCAACGGGAGAGGTACACGAAAGTGAGTCATACAACGCCGCAAAAGATAACTCAGGTGATAAGAAGTCTGGAGGTTTGTTGTGGGTCCAATATGTTCGCTGGGAGAGAGCGCGAGCCTCAACCTATGCAAAGAGTGTATCATGCTACATGATAGAGACAAAGGCTGTGGGTTTTGGCCAGATCGTTTGCTGAATGAAGGGGCTGCTTAATCCATTCATACTATTCATGAAAATCGTCGAAATTTGCTTCTTGTCTAGCAACATGTTCGGCTCCACTTAGTGTACTCGCATGTACATCTAAGCCATGGTTTTGGCTATCGGCGAGAACCTTTAAATCAATTGTACAGTATTAGACTAGACCTAATCAATAACGTTGTGTGTGAGGACTAGACTATGGTCTAGCAATTTTCGAATGTTTCAAGCCAGCAGCCTTGCTAGGAAGAAGCACCCTCTTTAGTCCTAACGTAGCATGTGGGAATTTAATCATATTATCTACAGATCTATTCATATTTTGTATCCGTGCTTGCAGCTGTTCGGTATTGGCCGTTGAAGTATGCATTGTGATGCTGAACGTGTAGATGTTGTCGATCGTCGCTGTGTATGATGTCAATCTCTGTTGTTTGATGTTGATGCTTGCCTATGAAAAACAGGTGTTGAGTCCGGGACGTTGGCGGGCATCAGCGACACCGCTGTGGAGACAACGATCCGTTCTTTGGACGACGACGGCAACGTTCTTGAGGAAGTGGTCGGCATCGGGATGGTGTTTTAAGCAATTGTCATGGAGATGCCTACGCAATGTGGAGATGGAGATTTATTTCAAGCAATCGACACGGACGTTGCAGCGATTATTGTCGATGTTGAGGGAATATAGTACTAATGGATATTTAAGCCATCATCATGGGTGTTGAAGCAATCATCACGGGTGATCGTGGGGGCTTAAGCGATCAGCATGGAGGAATAAGCAATCACCTGGAAGGGTCAAACAAGCCGCAGAAACACCCAAGCCACCATCGCAGCAAACTCTGCGCTTGATGTTACCCGATCCCTGACAAAGGCAGCGTACTGCATCAGTTACAATGGACACAACCTAACGAGAAGAGACTCCGAGGAGAACAGCGCATGAACCATTAGGAGTACGGGCGGGTAGTCTTGTTGTGCTGATATTGGCACATCTATTCGCGCGAGTGCCCGCGTTTTCGTGGGTTACCCGAAGAGCCGTGGTTGTGAGTGGATAGATGCCGTGCAATTTTTAACTCTTTGAGTACAGTAAAAAAGCAAGCACAACCGAACCTCCAACCAGGCGAGGGGTTCTACAGGATGTTCTGCCCTGGTTGTATTTTCCACACGGAGAGGCGGAATACTAGCTGTGGTTTGACTGCTTTCCACGCGTTGCGTACGTGTATGAGTTAATGCGCGACGACTTCTTAAAAAAACAAGTTGCGCATGCATGGTCTTGAGAAATCTCGTTCGTGAAAAATACGAGTCTGTACTGCTAATGAAGGGCAGTCGTCTATTGAAGGACAAATGTAGAGCAATCTGTATTGCCCCGCGGTGAAACGGGTTGAATGCTTGGGGTTGTGAGTTGTGTTTTGTGTGTTTGGTGAGTCAGGGTCCTCCCGCGGTGGGGGGTGGGTAAATGCTTTAGGTCAAACACTTCCCCGGCCTTCTGGTCTGTTGACCCCCTCAGTGGAGAACTATCGTTCGTACGACAAATTATGAATAGGAGCATATTATGGTCTCTATTATGTGTATTACCTGTATGAATAGGACCAGCGCATAGATGTGTTTGGGTTAGGGTTGCTTGGAAGGAATGTCTTTCAACTTACTGCTTGGGTTAGCTCCTCAGCTGCAACTTACGGCTTGGGTTAGCTCCTCAGCTGCAACTTACGGCTTGGGTTAGCTCCTCAGCTGCAACTTACTGCTTGTGTTAGCTCCTCAGCTGCATCTTACTGCTTGGGCTAGCTCCTCAGCTGCAACTTACTGCTTGGGTTAGCTCCTCAGCTGCAACTTACTGCTTGGGTTAGCTCCTCAGCTCCTCACGATATCATGATATCATGTTAGGCAGCTCATGAACGTCTGCCGCTCCCCTGTCGGGTAATGAGTGGTTGGTCCCGATATGGCGACGGTTAACGTAGGGTCGCTTTCACGTATAGCGCGATTTGATACCCTCGTGACTTGCATGGGTTAAGCTAATGTGCACTCACCTTTCCCAGGGCCTATGGCCACCATGCAATAGTTTGCTACGCTTCTCAAACGTAACATATTTAAGTACTTACTATGAGCGAGAAAGAGATCCACGAGCGCGAAAAGCAACTGTTGAGTGGTGGGAACGCGGGTATGGTGTAATGGTATTATATCACCGCCTGGGTGCTTCGATCAAATGTTGTTTTCGTTTGTATGGGGATAGTTGTAGGGTCGTTGATTGCACTCACACGTCGTTGGTGTTTGTACCGGCCAATTCTGATTTTCGGTAATTGCCAGTCGTTCCGGCGTCTACCTTAGAGTGGGCGCCTCAGGCCGGCGTAGGATTAGAATACCAACAGAGGCACAACTGTGCAAACGGTGTTGCCTCGTGTTTACTACCCAGATAGCGTGCATACTGCACCTAGAACCGTTTACGGTTTTATTGACGTGGAGACAAAGCGTCACCGACTGTGTGACATATGTAAAATCAATACGTTGAGATACTATTGGTTTGTGTTAAACATCGACATTTCGTTGGGAGGCTATCAATCTAGTCGGGTGTGCAGCGATGCTGGGCCCGCGCTCTTGCTGGGGTCCGGGGCAGGATAGTAGGCGTGGACAACGGCTGCAATAATTTTCGAGAGAAAATGGAATCATTCGTAAGCGTCGTTCTTAAACAAACTTTCCGTAACCCGTGGCTTAACATGTCGTCCGTTTTATCTAGCACAATTGATGCTAACACGGTACATGTTTATATTGATTTATACCTGGTAGAATAACCCACACTCACAGAACCGCCCTAATTGCGGCAAATCCTCCAACCCTTTCCTGCTGGTCGCGAGAACGTTCTGATGAGCATTGTTCTGTCTGAGATCATCTAATTCGACGGCATTTTCCCGTTATATACACACAAGTATGAATGATGTTCGTTCGTAACAAAGATGCGCCCGCCAACCTATCGACGCCACTAACGGCTTAACTCTGGGCTTCTGGGACGGAAACACTTGCGTTTACCGGCCAAGGATAGCGTTGGTGTTTGCCGCCCGACCACACCGAAACCTAGTGTGCCATATCGTGCCAGAAATTCCCAAATATGGATGCCGGATCGGTAATCTGAACGCGAAACAAACCGCTACAAAATGCGATAAGAATTCCGTGCTGGTGGTTGCGAAGGGATCTCGCTCTCTTTTGTCTCATGCCCCCAAGTTTGAGATTGTCCAAAGTGAATGATCGTTCGAGGAGAAGTTCGAAGCGAGCGCAATAAACAATGCACCTTGCTACGGCAGTACCATCATATAATGATGTTAAGGGGATGTTAAAGACACGGGGACCCTTTGCAGGTTTCTCTAGTAGGCAGGTTCCACGTGGGTCACTCACTTATACTAGATAAGGTCTTCTATTAGTTCCACACACGCCACGGACGAACTGAAGAGCGTTCAATTCCGCGAGGCAAAAACATCATCTCCGTTTTTCTATACGCACATGTCTTCAAAGGAATGTGAAACCCTTTTATTTCCAGCGGTATCCCATATATTACGCCTTGTTCAGCTCCCAGGGCAATACCATAGTACTAGCTTACCCTGATGAGCCATGTATGCAGAAAAAAGGAAGATTCGGGGAAGCACAGGTTCCACGATCAAGAACATGACTCGAAGATGCGGCTCTTCAAACCCTACTCCCACACCTCTGCAATGATAGGATACGAAGCCTCAGGAATAATGCTACAGCAGAACAACTAAAACGAAGAAGGGGAGACGCGAAAAAAGTTACAGAACACTCCAGCGAATGGAGGGATCTACAGGCGCGAGAGCTGTCCCTTCCGCAGATTAGCGAGAGTGAATGAAGCCAGAGGACTATGCAAAAAAGGGGAAACGAGAACTATGCAAAAAAGTAGAAACAGAAACAAAATGTGAAAGCGCTGGGGTCGAAGGTGGAATAGTCAAACACCTCGTGAGCAAAACCCCAAGCGGTCGCGAAAAATGTACCAGAACGCGCTACGTACGAAACCGAACTTGCGCGCGCGGAATGGACATCGTGCCTCACCTTGTGGGGGCGAAATTGAAATGGGACGAAGAATCACCAGCAAAATCCCCCCAGGAAAGCTTAATAAAAAACCCAGAACAACAACGAATGTCCCCCGAAGAAGGAAAATTCAAAACGGGGAAAACCGGATCTAAATACTCGACGGCAGTGGTGGCCTGAACGTCCACTAGCCTCGTCCGCGCCTCGAGGTTGGTCTACTAGTATGTTGCTTTGAATCCCGAGTGCAACTGATCTACCCTGCCAGAGTTGAACGCACCAGGAACCTTGAACACCTCCTGTCGAAGTGATGTAGTGAGCCGGAGAGAGCGGGAGCTTGATCGATCACAGGTCGTCTACAAAACGTAGCAAATATTCCCCGTCGATGGATGTGCGAGCGCTGATTTTCCCAAGCCACCACAAGGCGTCATCGGCTTTGTACCAAACATGAGCCCCATTTGGGAGCACCGTGGTGCTGTAGTGCTGTAGTGGCCTAACCGGCCAGCGCACGGCACACAGCCGTAACCAGGTGCCAAGAATCGTTCGCCGTTAGCACGGGAAAGCTCCCGTTGTGCACTTCCAATGCGCATCTGACGACACAGGCGGTTGGTTCGACGGGGTTGATTCGAAGTGCCAGCCCAGTAGGGCAAGGTCTGCCGGCGTGAGAGCTGGAGGTCCATTTTCCGTTACAACGACGGACGGGCGAGTCTAGTCCAATGCGTCTCGTACATCACCGCGATGACCTTACCCCTAGCACGGACCGATTGATGGCCGGTGATCCTTTTAATGTCCAGCCGCTGGCAGGGCGGTGACGCGTCGTCTTGGGCCACATGATATTTGGGGGGGGGGGGTCGTGAAATTGTTGAGCACGTACTGACTCAAGCCATCCCCAAGGTACTTAGGCATGTCGCCGCGGTCGTGGGGGTTGGTGCAGGGATTGCAGCGCTCGACGGGGTCGCGGCGGTGCGCATCCACGCCGGGCATGTCTGTGGGTAGCTCCAAATAGAGGAGCTTATCCCTCAGAGGGGGACCGTCCGGTGTGTCGCCAACGGGGCGGGGGCCGACGGCAAGAATTTGTAGGGACCCGTCCAATTTAGCGCGAATTTGGTCTTGAACACCTTTGCATCCGTGCCTGTTTTCGCGCCATGGCGAATAGCGGAGGCCGTATTTTACAACCAAACCCTATTACCCACAACGAAGTTGGGAACCTGATGCAAAGCGTCCGAGAGGGCCAAGTTTCGCCGTTCCCAACGGGAAACTGTTAAGGCATTTGCATCTCACGAACAATGTCCTTCTTGGCGCGCTGTTGGCGTTCTGACGCCACGTCGCAGCATGCAAGGTGGTCGCGGGCCAGGCTCTGATGCCGGGCGACCCCGGAGGGGTCGAAAATTGTGAGATGGAAGCGCGGGAGCCTGCCATCGTGAACCTCTTTGGGGGCCAGGCCTGTGGCGGCACTGGCCGAGTTGTTTTGGGCGAACTCCACGTGCGGCAGCTGCGCGTCTCAATCGTCTTTGCGTTCGTCGACCACCATAGCCAGCTATTGGGCCATTGTGTGGTTAACGCGGTCCACACCACCGTTTCCGCTTGGATGGTAGGAGCTGGTGGCGATTTTTCGAACACCAACAAGCTCATATAAGACGCGTGAAAGCTTGGAGCAGAACTGGGGCCGTTGTCCGAGAGGATGCTACGTGGACACCCCCGAAGGGGAATGTACCCGTTGATAAGGATGTTGGCCGTGCTGTTAGCTGTACATTCTTCGGCGGTGATGGCGAACATGTCTACACGAAAGCTAAAGTGGCCGGTAAAAAGAAAAATATAGGTGGTACCCCGGGGCGTGATCGGCAATGCCCCAAAATAGTCCACGCTTACTGCAATGCCCGGTCCCGGAGGGAGAGGAATCGAAATTGCTGGCCATCGAACCGCCCGTCGCGGTTTCTTCCGCGCTTTGCACCTCACCACCAGCGGGTGCATATTCTCATTCCTATCCACCATTAGAAAGGCTCGAGCATGCGATGTGTGCGCGCCGTTCCTACATGGCAAAAAGCAATCGAATGGCAAGCTTGCATGAACCAAGGGCGAATGAGTAGCGGCACTTGAATACGGATTGGTTCGTCCTCCAGAAGGCAAGCCACGCGCCCCGCGGGCCGTAAGGAGTAGTGGACCGGGGTTGGATTACGCACAAGGAGAATAATATCCTCGTTGGCGGTATGGAGGCGACCTTTGCCAGCGAGCTCCTGGATCTCCGAGAAGGGCGCGCGCTGGTGTGAGGGGAAACGCGATAAGACTTCGGTGGGCAAGGCCGACGGCTGGCCGAGAAGAATGCATTGTATGGCGGTGCAGCGCGTAAGCTTTGCACGCTACTCTCTCTCCTAGTCTGCGTGCGAATAACGCGCAGCGAGAACACCAAAGTGTATTTCAGCAGCACCGCCGAGGGCGTCTCAATCGGCCGCAGAGGCAGAGGGACACTCAGAAGGGGTCGAGAGCCGTAATAGCGGGACACCCAAAGGCTCCGCTCAGTCGCCCTTAGACAGGATAGGTACCATCGGGACAGGAGTTGGGCCGGGAAATGCGCTCTGGGCGGCAGCCAAAGGTGGCCGAGGGCGCGTAACGCGCGGCGGCGGGTCGACCCGAGAAGCAGACGACCGCGGAACCCTGCCGGATCCGAAACCATAGGCCACTACGTGCTGCGCGGCACCGGCCGCAGCGGCTGTTCTTCGGTACGCCCGAGTGCAGATGCGCCCCGTAGGCGGCAGTGCCGCTGAAGCTTCTGGTGGGGACGTAGGGGCCCGCGGGGGAACGTCTGGCGGAGTAGTCCTGGGGGGCACCGCCAAAACCGGAGTGAAAGTTTCGTCGGCTGCAAAATGGCGCGCGGCCGAGGTTGCCATCACCGGTACCGACGAAAGCATGAACATGGACGACGAAACTCCCGGTGAAGTAGAAAAGTCGTCAATCTTCATACGTGGCCCGTGTACGCGAAAATCGCGAAATCCAGTGGAGGTAAGGGGGAACCCTCCCAAGACTGAGCTATCGGGTTGGGGCACCAGCCCACCAAGCCAATGCTGGGAACCGATGTGGAAGGGGTGAGCAGGCCGCAAGCCCTGACGAGGTGTATGGCCTCGTCGTCGACAGAGGCGAGGCGGCTAGAACCGCTGCGGTCGTGCTCAATCACCGGCTGTAGCAATCGCCAGAGGAAGTCAGCATTACCATTTGCGCTTTCGTTTCGGTACTTCAGTGTGCAGTCTAACATGGTGAGATACTCGAGCCACCTCTGGATTTGCGCATTGTGGTCTTCAATGTTTCCGATATTTCCCGAGCCTTTGCTCCGAGAAAATGCAAAACTTAATACCCCTAATGTAGCCTCGAAGGCGCTTGATCGCCCATACGATGCTGCCTGCTTCCAAATCGAGAGGCGTCCAATGTCGTTCCGAGTCGAGGGGGGCGCGGCTGACGTAGGCAGTGGGTCTCACGGAGCCGTCGTGTTGTTCTTGTTCTAGCGTAGCACCAAATACATCAATGCTGGCCTTGCAGTGCACCCGAAAAGGGCGGGAGCCATCCTCTACAGCGTCCCAATCGGGGAAGACCAGAACCGGTGGAACGACGAGATCGGTGAGCATGTCACGCGCGATGACTTCCATGCTCGGCGTGAACAAACGCCCTTCTTGAGGACGGCCGCGATTGGTTGAATCCGTTTGGACATATCTGGAAGATACTTTCGTCAGTACGAACGGCCACCTAGGCGAGAGCGCAGCTGGTTCAAGTCCCGGAGCGTGGGAATGAGAGTCAAATACGACACTTTCTCGGCGTTTGGGCGCACGTCCGTGGGCGAGATGGAGGGGCCCAGGAAATCGGCTTCCGTGGTGCCGAGTCTGGTTTTCGAGAGGGGGAGCTTAAGGTTGTGTTTGCGCGGTCGCTCGAACAGGGCACAGATGCTCTTAACGTGGGTCGACGGGTCTGAATCAAACACGATCACATCGTCCAAGTATGCCGCAACCTGTTCCAAACCATTGGAAATCTCGTTGATCACCTTCACAAACCAACCGGACGATGCGCTGCTGCCCTGAGGCTTAGCCAGCCACTCGTAAAGGCCCGTGATGGTGCAGAATACCGTGAGTGTAACTGTGTCCTGGTGGACAGTAATATTTTGAAACGACGACACTAGATCGAAATGGGAGAAAACACGTCCCTTGCCCAAAGAGTCCAGGATCTTATTCACGCGCCGGATGTGCTGGCTGGGTCTGCTACTGTCGTTAAGCGTCTTGTAGTTAACAGTGATCCGAACCCCGCCAGATTGTTTTGAGACGACCACCACACCAAGGGGCTCGAGTATGGCGAAGTCTATATATGGATCAAACCGGCAATGAGGTACTGATTGAAGACAGCGTCCATCTCTTTTGCCTAAATCAGGTTGGTGCGATGTAGCCGGGAAGTTACAGGCGCACTGCCTGGCCCCGAAATTTCGACGGGCACCAGAAAGCAGGAGCCAAAATCTATTTTGGAGCTGGATAAAACATCCGGAATTCGCAAGGACGCCGCCTAGTTCGTTGATGGCCGCATGAGTCCACTACTGGCTATGTAAGTCAATCATTACTTCGCGCAGATGCCTCGGCATGCGGTGCCAGACCCGCTTGAACGAAACCCTTGGTTGGGGAATCAAACGCTCACTCAGGGCAGGCGAGAGCGAGGCCATGGCCGCAGCTGCTGCGAGAGAGGATTCCGAAATGCCGCCACCTCAGGCGCGTTCGTCGGCGAGAAGACGGCTGGCGCACTTATCGTACTCTAGAAAAGGGTAATGGTTGCGCGCGTCAATGGGGCGTGGATGACTCCCAGAAGGTCGCCTGGCTCGAGGTCGGTAGCGCCACTGATGGGCAGAACCAGTCGCCCTCTAGCGGCAAACTTTCTTCGTCAGGAAGAAGGTCCGGCTGGGGCAACAGTTTGACGAGATAGTGGCCTGTAGGAGCTGGTAGCCCGTTATTGCGGACCAAGTTAACAGCGAGCAGCTGTGTCTCGTCTGTCAAGTTGACACGATCGGCGCCAGCGTAACGGAGGTGGAAAACTTCGCCAGAGCCGAAGGGGTCGTGCAAAAAGCCCGGTGCAACCGTGGGGGCATGGTGAGATTGCATCAGCTCCCCGACAACTCTTTGGTTAGAGGGGCGGAGAGGGAATAAGCGGTACTTACCGCGTATTAAAACGCATCCGGCTATCGCGTACCAGGAGCACCGCGTGTTGCATAACTGAGGGCAGAACGACGCAGACCGCACGGCGAGAGAACCCGTCGGCTGTTCGGTCCGGAAGAAATGGACACTCAAGAGGACACTCGTCGAAGTTCGTAGGGGAGCGGATATGCCGAATCCCCCCGAGGAATAAGGGGCAGAGCCCTGCCATCAACTAACGGCGGACGCGCCACCCGCAAAACACTGCTCCACAGCCAAAACCTGTAGAGGCGGTGGTTCCGCTATGCACCGCTTTTGCTCCGCTCTACACGAGGCCCGGGCCGCGCTCGGGGATCGAGGGCGAGTCCGCGGGGGTGGGCGCGGCGCAAAAGACGACAGCCAGCACATCCGCGCTATGGTTCGCCAGCGCGTCGGAACAATTGGTCGAAACCTCTGAATGAGGGCCGGGGCAAGCACGGTCGGGAACCCCAGGGCGCGTCAAGGGTGCGGGATTAATCTCATGAATTCCCTCGGACAATATCGGAGTGCAGAATTGGGGAGAAGAAGAGGGGTGTGCCAACCCGTCCATATGTGGCGAAGGAGATCGCGGACGGTAGAAAGAGCCTACCCGAGCACGTTATTTCCGCGATAAAAGTGGGCCTCATAGGCGTCGGGGTTGTCTGCCCGGAGGCCAACGCCCCACACCTGGTCAAAAGGGCTGGTCTCAGTTAAAAGCTTGTTACCAGTGCTTAAGAGGTGGTGTTTCACCTCCGGGTGTTGCGAAAACTTGGTAAAAGTCCCAGCGAGAACGGCGTTTTCGCGTTCCCGCTCCCAAATGACATTATCGAAACCCCGGATGCTCCGTCCGATGCCCTGGTGCGATTTGGGGTTCCGGCGTACTCAGAATGAGCTCCAGTACACGGTTGTCGTGGAAGAGGGGCGCCATTTCGGCCACCACAAATTGCTCTGAGCAAGAATACGAAACGTCGTCGACGACAAACGCCGACGCTGCCCATTACGAAAAAATGGAGGGAGGTTGCCAAAACAGCTCGACGTTTCCCGTCGAATACTAGCGTGTAGGGTTAAAATTCGAGAGGGTCGAGCCCACGGAGGGTATGGTTGAGGCGCGCAGTGCAGCCCTGTGGGGGCACTGGATCGCCGACGCGGACCGCGGGGCAGGTTTGACGGTCGCCGGGGGTGGGGCGTTATCCCTCGTAGGCGAAACGTCGCCAGACGTGGCTCTCTCTGCGCACATCCACTGGGGGTGAAGGGGGGCACGGGGCTCGGAGTCAGTTCTCCTTGACGAGAGGGGCGAGTCATCCTCGCGACGGCGGGAAGATACCCCCGTTACGTTGACCGAAGGATGTAGAGTCACCATGGGTTCGACGGGCCGTGTCGGGATCGCCTGTTCCACTGGTACCGTGGAAGTCTAGAGGGGATGCTCGTGGGCAAGCAAAGATGAAGGACAGCCTGCAGATACTCCAAACGGATTTTAAAACGGGTCTCGGACGGGGGGCACATGAGCGCCCGCAGGAGGGGGGTTCTGCCCTGTACCCACGCCTGAGTGTGTGAGCGGAGCAGCTACGCTCCCTGAATATTCTGCGATAGGGAACAGACTAGAATACCCACCGTTCATGCGGGGGAACGCCGAGTCGGGCGCTAACGAGAAGCTCGGGGTTCTGGCGCCGGTCTTCCCGCACCTCAAAGCAACCGTCGCCGTATGGTCGGGACGAGGAGGGCGGGGTGTGTGGGAGTGAGGTGAGGGGCGACGTTCTCGCTAGGAGTCAATGTAGCGGGGTTGGTCTAAACGCGGGGTGCGCGTTGCGCGATGGAGAGTGTTGCTCAAGGCGAGACCTCCCGTCGCGGCAGTGGCGCCATTGAAAGAATTGCCAGCAGGCGTTGTAACACGCGTGGGCGAGACGCGGGGCTGGGGTGCAGCCGGGGGTTTAACCCCGGGGGCCGACCAGTACCTGGTCGTAAAGTCGCTTCTGTAAGCAAAATGCAAAATGAGCATCGTTTTTGGGCGGCGGGTGGCAGTGATGGAGCGCGACAGCTCGTCGGGGTAGCAAGGTATGCTGTGTCACAAAGCTTAGGGAGGTTGCCGGTACTCATTGTCAACGGCCGGGGCTTGGAGTCAGTGGTCGAGGCAGGCCGCCGCTGGGCGCTTGACAAGCGTGGCACACGGACATCGCGTGAAATATGTATTTTTATCATAGCCATGCTGGAGGTGGATGCGCGAGGGGTACCGTATCACCGTCGCGACGTCAATTACCAGTGCGGAAAGTGCCGGGTTGACGCACATTTGGGTTACTATTGTTCGATGGACCAAGGCGCATGTTAGGGCCGTTAGTCTTCGAGGCCGGTGACAGCGGGACTGATTGGTGCGCAGTAATGACTGAGCTATATGGATCGCGCGTCTTTCGAATTGTGACCGGACTTGAAGTTGTGTGGCTGGACCTTGGCCGTGTTGCCGGCCTGACCGGCGGTGGTGTCTTTTGCGAGCGCTGGTTCCGGGTCCTCCTTTTCTATTGCCGCGGCGGTAGCGCAGCGTGCGTTCTTGACAGCGGCGGTACGAAACGCCGTTGTCCCCGAGCTGACCAAGCTCGGGGTTGATGCACCCGCTATCATTAGGGAAAGGGTGCGAGCACTGTTTAAACAAATTCGACGTCTCGTGGCAATATAGGCAGTATCCTTGATTATCCCGAAGGGATGCCGCCCGTCCGGTAGGTGATAGGAGACTGCTCCATAGAGGAGGGTCATCGGTCGATAATGTGTCAGTAACAGGGCAGACTTCATTAAAATGCGCAAGCCGTCAGTGCGAGTACGACGTGGATCAAACCCAGGGGTCGGTGGGATCTTGTGAAACACAAATATTTATTGGGTTGCGTTGCGAATCCGTCGCCCATGCAGAAGTTTGCGATGTCGCGCGCCTCTGCCCACGGCCCGGGGCGGCAGGCGGGGAACCGGATGGGGCGGTAACACGTATCCCCGACACCGCAGGTAGAGTAAATAATTTTGCGCCGTTTGTGACGGGTGTCTTGCTATTCGCCAAGGTACTCAAAGCTAACCAATTGGCATCAATCGAGTCAAAAGGATGAGGAAGAGTTGCCAGCTCTCCCGCGTACAAACTAGGCATGAGCTGCGGAAACGTCTCGTTTACGCTACGATGTATAATCTCCAGCACCAGCCCCAACCCTCGCTCCAACCCGCGCTCGCTGCCCGAACCTCCCGAAATTACATACAGAAAAACGCGGTAGTACGCCGCATAAGGGGTGCCGTTGGGCACATCAAAATCATTGAGTTCGCCAAGAGCAGACGGACGCCGCGACTCCGTTGTCAAACTGCCGGCTCAGCACTTGGAGGAGAAGATCAAACACCGCCGGACCGGAATCTCCCCGTTTAATAACTCGCTAGACCTGGCCAAAACTAACATCAATGACGGTGTTTAGGGCGGGGGGGGACGGTTTGCCTTTGTGGACAGTACGCCCGACAGCTCGGTGAAGGGTGCGTTCCCACTCGCGGATCTAAATCCGGGATTTTCGGCCGCACCTGCTGTAGTGCGAATTGAAAGTAATGCGTATATCGGTTTGAGTTTTCTTGACCAAGCGCATCAGTTGTTGTGCGGCGAAAGCCTGGTTAGGGTTTGTGGGGGGCAAGGATGTGATGCACGCCATCTTGTGCGTGTCAATAATGACGTATTTTCACTGGCAGTGTCTATGTGTTTGGCGTGTGCGCGAGCGGCGGCCTCGTTTATGGCGGCCTGCCGCTCGTGGGCGAGAGGGGATGACAACAGCTGTGGGATGTCAGCAAAAATAGCCTTTTTCTTCAACCTCCCCGTAGAGGAGGCTACATCTATCAACGACGGAGCTTGCCTCTTAAGGGGTTGTATCACTTTGACGTCACGGTAGGGGACCCAACTTCCCCCCCCGCCTAAGGGTCGGAAGGTGGGCCGGCGTTGTAGTAACCAGGCCCCCACCGGAGTTCTCGCGGCCCGATTTTCCCCCAGAAGACCTGCTGTGGTCTGCTCCTCCCTTGCGGCGGTACATCGAGCCCATTTGGCTCCCGTTCCCACCACCCCCGCTACTGTGGCCTGAGTCACGGTGGTGATTCCTGCCAGAACCGCCTCCCTGACGGTCGCGGCCATCACTCCCGCCACACCCACGACGGTGGCGGCCACCATCGTCTCCGCCGCCGCCGCAGCGGGCGCGGTTGAGGTTGGCGGCCTGATTCGCCAAATCGTCGGGGTACTCCGAGGGAGTCGGACAGAGGACGCGCTCGGATGTGGACGCGTGGGCGCTCCTGAGCGCGTCACAGAGGGCGAGCACGATGACGGTGAGGTGCTGGGTGACGTTTGAAACCGGGCCCGTCTTGCCCCTCCTGTCGCGTACCGATAGCCGCCGATCCGGTAGCTGGGACAGCTCTGACGACGCTGCTCCCTCGACCTGGCCCGCTCGGTCCATGCCGAAACGGACACTGCCGTCCAGGAAGGACCCGTCCTTCGATATTGTCGATGTCGCCGCGGTGGGACGGGCCACAGCCGCCGCGGGAGGGGCTCCCACGGCATCGGCGCGCGGGGCTCCCAGGAATTTAATGGCTGCCGCAACCGGGTGGATCCCAGCGTCCGTGGCAGGGGCTCCCTCAGCAGTTAAGGCGCCCGAAAAAGAAGCGGGCCCCAATCACGTAAGGGGAGAGGGGCGCGACGTTGGTTGTGCGACAGGGTAGGGCCCAGGGGCCTGAGCTGGGGTTTTCGCGGCAACAGCGGCGGGGTAAGGCCCTGGGGCCTTGTGCGGGGTTCTCGCGGCAACAACGGCAGGAATGCCCGACGGATAGGGCACCACCGCAGCTGTGGCGGCGGGAACTCGACCACTTCGAGGGTGCTTGTCGCCGGGCTTGGCGATAACCCGTTTAGCTCGAAGAACGGCAACATCTGCCTCCTGTGGTTTTCGGGCTGCCGCCATCACATCTTCTGCCCTAGCGCGATCCCCCTCCTCTGATTCCCGCATGACGCGGGACCTCTCCTCGGTTGCTGCTCGCGTCCGCCGCCCTGCTGCCGCGTCGGAGGTGGCATCTTTAGCCTGTGCCGCCTTGGCGGTGACGAGCGCCTCAGTGTGGGCACGGGTCGCCTCCTCTTGAACTAGGGCGACCTTTCGGGCGGCGTTGGACAGCACGCACTCCTGGACAGCACCTGTCTCTAGAGGGAGGCCGGGGCAATTTCTGCCATCTTCCAGGATCCCCGGTCAGTGGTCCTCAATAAGAATACCTTGGAATATGGGGGGCAGAGCCGGGGGGGGGTGGGAGCTCCGGTCGGAGCGGCGGCTCCTCGCCATTATCTCGGAGGGCCGGCCCAGATAGTTCCAACTCCTCGAGCAGTAGGGAGCCCGTCCCCGTGGCGGGGGGTGGTCGGTGGCGGCGCAAGCCCGTCCCCCCTTTGGCAGAGAAGAAGGGCATCGTCGTCTGTGTCGTCATGCGGGGCGAGTGCGTCGTCAACCACGCCGTCCGAGAGATAGGACGAGGCGCTCCCCTCGTCCTTGGAGGCCTGGTAGCGAACGCCGCTGCGTCGGCCGTACGTGTCCCTTCCCCGAGGCTCGTCTGGTCCTGAAGACATCTGGAGATGGATTCGAAACCCATTGTGACTTCACGCGCAGATTCGAGTCCTCCCGTTGACGCCATGTATAATACCTGGTAAGAGTAAGGAGCTGTTACAGACACAGGGCACCCTTTGCAGGTTTCTCTACTAGGCAGGCTCCACGTTGGTCACACACTTGTACTAAATAAGCTCTTGTATTAGTTCCACACAGGCCACGGACGAACTGAATAGCGTTTATTTCCTCGAGGCAAAAGTATCCTCCCCTTTCCTATATGCCCATGCCTTCAAAGGCATGTGAAGCCCTTTTATGTATCCAGCCGTATACCATAGCTTACGCCTTGTACCGGTCCCAGGGGAATACCAAAACAATCACAGCTACTTCCATATGACCACTGTTATCAGAAACGACACGTGTTCGGTATCCGCAGGGGTACTACTATTGTGGAGCGTGGTCGACACCAAAAGGCTCATAATCGAAACCAACCAAATATATAGTCAAGACGGTGTTAATGGCCTTAGTTTTGTCTAAGTTACTGCAACAGACCCACACTATCATCATGTATCGGTCGGCGAGAGGGCACAATCAATTTTTTTTATGTTCGACATAAATAGCTGATCTTCGGATCCCACCAATTGTGTATTCATACCGTCGTTACTGGCATTTTATCACCATTGCTTCAGAAACACCCACGCTGGTTATTGATGATTTCAGGCGACGATTCCCCGGCTCAAGGATATTGTACATTTAGCTCATGATACCCCGAGTTAAGGACGGTGCAGATCCTCTTGGTCCACCAGTTTGTAGCATTGGCGGGACGTGGTCTATGTATTCAGCATCACGATCTCGCCGCCGAGAGGCCAAAGGGTCTACCCATCGGACAGGCATATCCAAGATGGGCTCTACTTGTTATGAACGTGGTGGTCCCTGCTGGAAACAAGAGGCACATGTCAGTAAGTGATATTGCGCACAGAGCACGAATTTGTTTTTACCTCTCGTTCCGTCCCAGTGGTGCCTCGTTCGAAGGCAGTGCTCTTCCTTACATCATTAACGCAACCAAGGCGGAACCTTTGCGGTAATGCCCTGGCTGGTTGGTTGCAACATGGTCAACGTCTCGAGCAGTCTACGTTGACATAACCGCCTCGCGGCCAACGGTTTTACCGTAGGTTTGGTTTCTGTGTGAAACGCTGTCAAGGTGGAGGTGCCGCGTGGCAGTTTGTATTTGATCGAGGTTAAACAAGGGGCTCCCCGTACACCAATAGGTTCATGTCTTGGAACACTTCGAAAATGCCATGGATCATGATATCCGTTAACCACCGATCCTTGACGATTTCCCCCGGGTCGGTCACTTTGTGACGCGGGAAGGATGATCGAATGCCGTTTTTATCGAGATCGCGCCTGGGCTCCATGGTTGAGGTTGCCGGTTCCGCAGCCTGGTAGTCATTTGTTTCGTCCGTGGTTATTGTGGTCTAGTCACGCAACTCCGTCCATGGCTTCTACCTCGGGTCCACGGCTTTCAGCTTTTCCTTGTACGTGCGCCAAGCGTCAGGTTCGAGATGATGGTTGCGCCACCACTAATGATGCAATCACGAACCACGCATAGTCTGTCTCGTCGCACACAGGCTGATGTTGCGTTTGGGTAGGTTATGGCGACTGGATATCGTCTTGTTCCTACGTCTCCTCGGTTAGTGTGGTCTGCCGCCCAAATGCTTTGCGAGTTTCCGGGCACGGCGTTATCTGCATGGAACTGGGCTTCCCTTTGAAGGTCTTAAAAACCTTGGCATCCTCTCCCCGAACGCGTTGAGGCCCCTTGTAGCCTTGGAAGGGTTTTCAACTGGGTCTGAGTTTCTCCTCTCGGACGCGTCTCATTGAGAACATATACCCGGTATATAGTTGGTTTGGTTGGTTCACCCGGGGTGCCGACCAAAGATACGTCTCCCTCTAGCAGCCTCTAGCAGGGAGCCTCCGAAACCAAAGGGGGCACCCGTACAGTCGGATGCGCCACTCGGACGATATTCTCCCCCCCCTCCCCCCCTCCATGGGAATGTGGTTTGTCGGCCGCCATAAAGGGTGTGATTCCGTTGACAGAGAACTGCAGCAAGATGTACTCGCACGCGAAAGACGCGGGCAGTTATCCGTCGCTGTGTTTTTATCTGAGCTCGCGTGCGTACAGATAATGTCGAGTATTCGGAATGGCTGGACGTTACCCACAGCCCGCCTCGAGAACGTATGTGATACACCGTATAGTACGCGATATTGATCGTAATGGTGGTAGTTAGATGGTTATCGTCACTTACACCATTATTAACCGAATATTAACCGATTTGTAGCTCACCTCAAAGAGACCGACGTGGAGTAAAATCCTCAAGCGCTAGTACGCACGTTTGTAACAGGCCGTGTAGGACTAAGGGTACAGGACAGCAGGACACTGGGAATCGGTGTCCGAGTGTACGTCACAAATACTCTAATACTATGGGTAGCGCGAGAGGGTAGATGCACCTCGACGAAATAAACACATTGCCGTCGTATTGCCGTCATGTTGTCCTTATTTCGTCGTCATATTGTCGTCGCATCATTAGTCATAAAGTAACGTACATCGCTAACCGAACGCCCTGAAGGCCACTACCTTAACTACCTTGGCGAGCACCTCTGAGCCCGCCCCCTACCGTCGCCTTGATCGGAGGTTATGTCATGACATCATGCTGTACGTCATGCCGTACGTCATGCCGTACGTCATGCTGTACGCTGGTTATGACAGTAACGCTTGTGGGTAGAGGATATTGCCTTACAAGGATGACAGCAGCTAGTGTAGCTTGTACCATGGTCAACAGAGTGATGTTAATCAACCTATGCGTGGAAACTACTGTATAAAAAACTTTTTCGGAGGGGACACTATCTGACGGTTGTGGAAGGAATGCATCAGTTTATCAGGTATATCCTGTAATGTTACTGACTCGTATAACCGGCGAGGGGAGGTCGGAGTTTCATAGTAACAAAAACCTGGAGGGGTCGGGGGCTACAAAGAGGGGGGAGCAGTGGGTGTGGGAAGGGGGGGAGATAGGGGCAACTTAATCTGTGCGCGGAGTGCGCTCTAAACCCGCGTACCGGGCGGGGCAAATTCGACGATCGTTGTGGAAGGGGTGCATCAGTTTAGCATGACATATGTGTGTTGATATCCTATATTACATCGTACGACCAATCGGTGAGGGGAGAACATAATGCTCGAAGGGGTGGGGGGAATTCCAACTGCATTATGTTGCATAAATGTATACTGCCTGGTAGGAACTTTGTATTATACGCGTGGTGCTAGGTCTTCTAGACGATGGTTCAGGTCGAGGGGGTGGAGGGGGTGGGAGGGGGAGGGCGGGTGTAAGAAGAGCAGCTACAGTGTGGATGGCTCGAAAGGTAATGAGGAGACATATCCTGTCTGTCTGACAGTGTTAATTGGTTACTCTGTCTGGCAGATGTTGACTTTGGGTGCTACGTAGGGAAAATTCAAGAAGAGGGGGGGAGTGGGGGCGGGTTCCAACCGCTTTAGGTTGCCCATATGTATACATGGTCGTATATTATGTACCAGCAGAGACCTGGCACGTCGCAGGCTGACTCTCGATTTCACATTTATATTTCTGGCGGAAGCATGAATTGCATCAGCTATGTACGACATATACACGCGTGTACCACTTTTGGTTGGTAGACAGCAACAGCAACAACAACGACAATCTTGAGAAGGGCAAAAGAGCTCGGACAGTTGCTCTATAACATCAAGAAGAGCTGTTGGGTTCTTGAGGTCGATACCCATTGGTGTCACGGAGAGATGCAGAGCTGCAGAGCGACACGCAAAGGCCACGGCCAGGGCGTGGGAGGCGGGGGGGAAGGGGGGAAGGGGGAGGGGGGACGTGGGGAGGAGGGAGGGCTTGGGGCCGGGGGGGGGGAGTCCTGCCCAAGAGGCTGAGGTCTGAGTCTTGCCATCATCGCCCTGAAGCTTGTGGGCCTTCCAATCGCCGTGACAAGTTATCGTGACGCCGTCCTGACCTCTTCGGATTGTTGAGTTCTTCCCCCAGTGCCATTGATGTAATTGATACCCTTTATGAAGCCAATGCCGTCTTTAGTTACTTCATGGGGGGTGTTTCTTCGCTTCCTTTCCTTGCTTCCTCTTCCTGTATTCTCTTCTCTTCTCTTTTCTTTTCTTCTTTTTTCCTCTTTCGCTATATTTATTTTCCTTTCTTTTGTGTCTTTTCTATTCTTTTTTTTTTCTAATTCAGTTGAGTCTGACGTGCTTATGCGTAGTTACAAGGTACCACGTGTAATATATAATCTAGGTATCGATGCCGTAGCTCCGATTCAATTCCGCCCCCCCCCCCCCCCCCCCCCCCCTAATCTTTTATTTCCCCCGTCCCCTCTTGTTCAAACGACCCACCTACAACCGAAACTGGCCAGAGTAATAACACTTCTACGCAATTGATATCACGCGATTATCTTTCTAGCCATCAATGACGTTGCTTTAAATCCCCCCCCCCAACGCCTTCCCCCGCAAAACCCTCCTCCTTCCCCACCACCCGCACGATCGCCTGGACCTAGCACGACGTGTACATCAAACCCCTACATATTATATAAAATGAAAATACACTCCAGCTGTGAGATAGAAGATTTCGTCGAAACTCATCTATGCAAGCTGTGTGTGATACTCCGGTCGCGCGTATTACGAGTTGTGTGTTTTCATTAAGGATATAGGTCGGCGACTCCCCTTACAACTACAGTGTAGCTATCAGGGTCAACAGGGTGATGTTAGTTCCCTACATATATATGTGACCTAAACTTGTTAATTATTCCCCCCGCCAAAACCTCAAAACCCCAACCCCACCCCCTTTCCCCCCGCTCTTTTTTTGTCCCCCGCTGCCTCTTGCTCAAACGCCCCACCTAACATCGAAATCACCTCATGATCTTCTAGCAGCCATCCATGCCGCTGCTGCAATTTATCCCCCACTCCCCCCGAACGCCCCTCCTTCACCACCATCGGCACCACCGCCCAGACCTAGCACCTCGCGTATAGCAAACGCCGACATCCATGTGACCTAAAGCAGTTCAAAACCCTTTTGCCCCCCCACCCCCCACCCCCCCCCAGCCACCCACTCCCTCGAACACTCCGGCCTTTCCTTACTGGTTGTACGACTTACAATATATATGGTGCATTCTTTCCAAAACCGTCAGATTATCCCTTGTTGAAGGATTTGTGGTGTCTTCGCACAAATTGAGCTGCTGCACCCGTCCTCCCCCCCTCCCTCCCCCCACCCCCTCTCCCTTTTGATCAAAACCAGCCCCCCACGCCCTTAAAAACTCCGCCTCTCCTCCCTCACCGGTTATTCGACTTACTACATGATTCACTTGATAAATTGATGCATTTCCTTCAACACAGCTGTCAGATTTTGTCGCCCTCAGAAACATGTTTTATAGTTTCCGCGCACAGACTGACTAAAAACACCCTGCTGACCCTGAAAACTACACTGCTGCAGTTCCAAGGGGAGTCGCCGACCTGTATCTATATTGAGGACGCACAACCCGTTATACGCGCGATCGGAGTATCACACCTAGCTTTCAAGTACCAGGTATGAGTCTCGACAAAATCTTCGATCTCACAGCTGGAGTGTATTTATATTTCTATATTATGGTAGACTATACGTGAAAGTCTTTTCTGGGTGGCAAGCGGTCTAGTCAGTTTTTTTCAGGCGCGAGTAGTGAGCTGGGAAACGTGTATAATACCAGTATGAACCTGGCACATCGTCCCGATTTCACGGTTTATATTTTTCAGGCGGAGGCATGATGAATTGCGTCAGCTAATATATTAGCTAAAATTAAAATACACTCCAGCTGTGAGATCGAATATTTTGTCGAAACTCATCTTTGCAAGCTGTGTGTGATACTCCGATCGCGCGTATTACGGGTTGTGTGTCCTCATTAAGGATATAGGTCGGCGACTCCCCTTGCAACTACGGTGTAGCTATCAGGGTCAACAGGGTGATGTTCGGCAGTCTGTGCGCGGAAACTATAAAACCCGTTTCTGAAGGGGACAAAATCTGACAGCTGTGGAAGGAAATGCATCAATTTATCAAGTGGATCCTGTAAGTCGAATATCCGGTGAAGGGATGGGCGGAGTTTTTAAGGACGTGGGGGCCTGATTTGGATCAAAAAGGGTGCAGGAGGGGGGGAGGGGGGGGAGGGGACGAGTGGGGCAGGTCAATTTGTGCCTGGAAACTATGAATTCTTCTTGTGGGGGAGGGGGAGGGAATGTGGCGGGGGAGGCGGGTGGCGGGGGGGGAGGGCTTTAGGTCGCATAGATGAAGGGGTTTGCTATACGCATGGTGCTAGGTCTAGGCGATGGTGCGGGTGGTGGGGAAGGAGGGGGCGTTGGGGGCGGGGGTGAGTGAGAATTGCAGCAGTGGCATGGCCGGCTCTAAAAAGAAAACGAGGCGGTATCCAGGGCGTGGAAGTGTTTATTACCCTTGCGGATATCGATATTAGGTGGGGCGTTTAAGCAAGAGGAAGCAAGGAAAAAAAAAGAAAAAGAAAAAAAATGGGCCGGGGGGGGGGGGGGGGGCGGGGGGGGGGGGGGGGGGGGCGTGGTCATATATAGACTATGCGTGTACATTATTACAACTTTTGGTTTTGGTTCTGTTTTTTTCATGGGATGTTCCTTCAATCCATCCACGGTGACTGGAGGCTGTCTGTCCTGTGACACCACGGACTTGATAATGCGAGTTAATGTGAGAACAGCAACAACAATACTATTAAATCTACGGTGTTTTGATCAAAATAGTTTAAATTTCTCGTCTCTTACATATTCGTACGTATATATGTATGTTTAATTTTTATAATATATATATGTTTGTTTGCTTGTGAATATAAATAAAGTTTCGTGCAAATCATACGCGTATGTATGCCATTCGTAGTCTATGCGCAGAACTACAACGACAAAATGCGTACCTTCAACAAAAAAAATCGTTGCGCTTGTACCGTGTACCTCCGGCGCTGCTGTACATTGGCTCTTCAGTCTTCAAAATTGAAAGAAAGACAAATCAGACACGAAAGGGCTCGTCATTTGCGAGCCTCTGTAGAACTTTGAACGGCGAAAGAAACATTCCTCTCCGAGTCCCGATCGGAAGCAATCACCCGAGTGGCTCGTCTACAAAAACAGCAGTTCATCCAACAGGTCGTTCTGCGGAGACCGTAGTTTGGCGGCCGCATCTCAGTCCGGGAGTTAATCGGGCGATTAAAATATAGCATGAATTTGTTGTTGCAGTATAACACACTACGAGTACACTTAATCCCAGCTAGCTGTGGTATCGACGGGAAGAATATCGCCAAAACTTTTATTTGCAAGCTGCAGAAACTTAGGCGGCCACAGCGACGATCGTACTGAATTCAATACTCGTAGTCTGTTGACAAGGTTTGCGTTGAGCGAGGCGACTTGCCGGGTAATACTCGTTACTCATCACGCACATGAAATAAAGGGCCTGTGGATACTCATCACGAGCTTGAATAGACTCCACCTGAAACCCCAACCCTCTCATTTATCTCAATTAGTGAAACCCTTAGCGCTGCGATCGGGGCCGACCACGGTCGGTCTTCCTGTCTGTGTAACAATAAAAAACTACAACATCTCATTTGGGCTTTCGACAAAATTCCTAATCTCTCAGACATAGATAGGAACGACGCATAAACCCAAGTCGCTAATAATCTACTCCATCCAGCTGTTTTTTTTTCTCCATCGGTACGCAAAGAGACCTGTCTGTGCCTCGCACGGGTGCTTCGCTTATACCCCGCCGCAACACCGCAACAGCAGTAGTAGTATTTCATGTTGCGTCAAGGCCAGAACGTTGCGGCGAGCTGAGAGAAATGTTGAGACAACAAGCTGCATGTGGTGCCTCCAGTTTCGGTTGTTTAGGGAAATCGCACAATTTTCTTCCAGCTGCTACTCTAAGTATAACCGCGAATGAACACCAACATGCCCCCGCTCGCTATCGCAATCATGAACACACAATTAATGATTCGGGCAACCCATTGTGTGGGAAGGAATCACGCCGACGTTGGCTCAATACCACGGGACCGGTGGGGTGCAGTACTACTTTGTTCCGTGCAGTCAGTAGCAAGCCTCTGGTACGCAAAACACAGAGTACGGGTGATGACTTACGACTCTCCCTGAACATAAGGCTGACGCGTATGCGCAGTTAGTTCAGGATGCCTGCATTCTGTGTCAAAAATACATCGAATTCACCCTCCATCTCTTGAGGTCACGAAACCATTTCGGCAGCAGCTGCCTTAAAAAAGTCAAATCAGATTCAAGTAGACGTATCATACGACGACTACTACTGTGTACCCCACGTATACTAACAGTAGGTGTAAATTGAAGTCAGCTGGTCAGACCAAATTTTCAAAACCAGGGACCATGTGCGACGTTGATACCCCGAATCAGCAACAACAGTAGTAGAGGTCCCTCCATACAGCAATACAGCATACAACTGCATAAGGCTGTCCCAGTAAGGGTTAGTAGAGCGGTATCCTCATACAAAGGGGTCAACGCTGCCTGGCATGGGTGGGAATATTAAAATTACTGCAGCAATAATTGGACTACAGTAATAGGACTAATAACTGCAGTAGAGTAGAGTCTCATTCATATAATATGTGGAGATACAGTGGAATGAATAATAAGGACTCCTACCCCTATTAGGCGGTTAACCTGCTCGCTCTGCCACACCACACCACCTCCTGAAACAACTGCAAACTACTGGTGTCGTTACTGTATATACGTACCACAATCTGTGGCTTCGTATATATACTGGATGTTTCATATTAAGATAATGCGTGTTTCCCCCCCCCCTTCTGTCTCAGTCTCCATTGTCTGAGCCAACCCCACCCACCATTCCACCAGCTGCACCGGATCGCCTAATCTTGACCTTCGGCAAGCAGTCGGTAAGTACTTGAGTAACCTCGTGCGGTGCACGATGCGCGCGCGCAGTTCATGCTGCTAGTAGTTGGTGATAGAGGGGTGTCTTGTACAGTCGGTCAGGGGCGTAGCGTTTGGAGTGGTTGGTGCCGAACGGTCCTCTACGCAAGAAGACGGAGAGACGAGAAAGAGCATATTCATTGTTTCCACTCAAAAGCTTCGTCCGTTTGTTGGGAATCTCCTTTGTTTCAAGGCCACATTTGTGGTTATCCTCGTCCTCCATCGACGTTCCACAAGAACAGTAGTCAAGTCCCCGGGCAGACTTCTTCCACACCACGTTTCCGCGGGCGGCCTCTAACTGCTGATCGCGATCTCCCCGCTCCCGCACAGCTGCGACCCACGATTGAGTGTGAATGAAATGTTTTGGTTGTAGCGTTTGTTTGCCCTTTCATGCGTTGTGGCCTCAGCAGCTATTATTATCTTGCGCCCGATAACTCCTTCACAAATCTATTCGTTTAGCTGCGGCCTCTGCATTGCAGACAAGATTATATTGCTACCCACCGTTGTTGTCTTCGATTTATACACTCATATATACCATGCGCGGCCGAGACGTGCACTGCTCTGCTTCGTCGCAAACCTAGGTGCTGCACAGCTCCCAGTCGGCCGCTGTTGCTCTCTGAAAACTACTGGAATCGGAAACTTCTCGTAGCTCGTAGTTGGCGCTATTGGCCCCGGACACAGACTACATGTACCTGATACCACATATCGATGCTGTATTTGGTCATCCTTGACTGGTGCGAGTAGGGTGTACATACTGCTGTACCGCATCAGACGGGCATCAGTGGGCCCTGAACCACATCAGACTGGTCCGTGGAACGAATCGCTCAATCGCTAGGAGTCTCGAGATGGAAACCATTGTTTTAGAGTGAGCCGAGCTAAATAATATTTTCTAGTCTTCGTTGTCCCGATTTGGAGGGGCTCGCTTTGCTCCTTGAAAATTATTCAAAGTTCGAGACAACCGTTTGTGTGTTACATTGTAGGTACCAGGTACACTCGAACCGTGACTTCGCCGAAAATCGCAGAAATCGACGTAAGCTTCAGAAAACCTTCGTGCAGATTCCGAGCTCTTCTAATAAAGCCGGAAGTGAGCGGTTTGCCTCACGCCTCACGCGCCTGGTTAATTTTGATTCGAGCTCTTTTCACACCCTAGCTCCCCTCGTTGGAAGTCTGGGATCTGCGGCCTTCACTCCTATCAAGAAGTGAACGCATGAATCTAAATATTTTTGCCTGGGGTATTCCTCAGCTCCAGAGTGACTGGAGCATGTCCTGTGACCATGGACTCGATTATGCGAGTTTATGTGATTACAACAACAATACAAGCAGCAGCGCACATCTACCTTATTCTGGCTTTTACCTGGTTTCTTTCGTTTTCCTAGGCAGTTGTCCCCTTTTGTGTCACGCGCTTTTGTCGGTTCCTATTCGCGCTCCTGGTCGGTTTTGGTCCGTTTGGTCCAACTCGCGCTCTTACACTACTACTTTGGACGCGTTTGAAAACGACAAAAAGGGCCGCCTGGACCTTGACCTCAAGAGAGCCGTGGAATAGTTTCTTGTTTTGAAATGAATGTTGTTTTCGGCGACCTCAGTCGACGTTGGAAAGCATACTCCAACAGGCTCTCCGTCTGCGCTCTTCGCGCTACTTCACCTCGCTCAGTGAACATACAGAAACGTTGCTGGCGTATTATTTACCTGGCGTGTACATGTGTATGTGCGCACTACGAGCTGCAAAGGATCGACGCAGTCTTTGTGGCGCCTACTGCTGTGACTTTGACGCCTTTTGATTATACAACGTAGTAACATGTCGCTCGCATCTCGATATATTTCCGACACGACCTTTCCGTTTCTCCTGCTCAGTACCTATCATAAGACCACATAATAACTCAGATCCACAGCGGTCCCTTGTCCCCTCTCTCCACTTCGTACGGCACGCTCCTTCGTATTTTTGGCGAAAATAATTCAACACTTTCGCACCTTCCTCGTCGACTCGCGTCGAATTATCTTCTTTCGCCGCGTTAATAATCGCTCTCCGCAGTTGGTGTAGACTATTGTGTCTAGAAAACATAAACCTCCGTGCCGAGCTTTAAACTCCTGGATCCCACCTTCTTACTTACACTACAGCTAAACAGGTGCTAAGTATACTGTACTCTTCCACGCGCAGTCTTCTTAGTATCTTCGTGTTCGAGGTTCACCACTAGACCAACAGGGCGACCGCACGCCTTTGAAGTACTCTGTGTACTACTAATGGTACAACAGCCGTGCCTGTCACTGCTGTAATGTGCTATTTTTAGAGGGTAGGGGAAAATTGATTTTCTTTATGAGGGACACTCAAATAACTTTTTAGCGTTCCTTTTTGTTAGGTGCACAACGACGCTCTGGGTTTTTTTATTGAAAACTATTTTTACAAACTGTTAACTAAACAATGACCTGATGAATTACGGCCAATAAGCCGTTTTTCATTGGGAAATGAAATCGCTAATTTCCTACGAGTACAAACTGGGCCGGCCAAGAAACCCATAATCCGTCAGTCGGGCATATCTTTTGAACGAAAAGCAGTGGCCCACTGCAAACTGAGCGTATCATTGTAATCAGCTAGATACGGTGGTCGTTTTAAGCCCTCCAGCTTGTTTGAGAATCTGCCAAGTTGGTGCCGAAAAAAGTGATTGCTACTCACGTCTACTAGTTTGAGCATTTTTTTCATGATTTTTTTGTGTTGCTTTTTTTTCTAAAATTGCTCGTATAAAACCAAACCCCCTACCCCCTGCGCAAGACAATCTTAGGAGGTGCAAGCAACCATGATCGCGAGCAGGATGCAATGGGCTCAATTTTTCAGGGCATGTACATGTTGGGACGAGGAGTAAGGACATACGCGTTTCATTTCATGGGTCACTTTCGTTCTAAAGTTATGGGTGAATCTCTTAAATATATGTAAATTTGTTACAGAGGCCCTTCGGTGGAAACTTGGCCATGCACCTCTCAATTTTTCAAGTTAGGACCTGAAATTTTGACACGTGATTTGGACCAAGCTCACCAAAACAATACTTGCTTGGCTCTAAAAAAACAAATGGCCGACATATGGCCGGCCAAAAGTTTTCCAAAATCATGAAATTGATGAAAAGTCAACGGATTTTTTCTTTTCTTTTTGAGTTCGTCAAGTACAGTAGTAGGTGGCCCTATATAGTGCGGGTGAAATCGTTTGGCACAATAATGACATCTCTATAGTGGCCGGTTTATTTATATAGTGCGGGTGCCCAGTACAGTGCGGGTAATTTTTTGTGACAGACACCCGCACTATATAGGGCCATTTACTGTACCAGGTACTGTTTTGGTGAGCTTGGTCCAAATCACGAGTCAAAATTTTAGGTCCGAACTCGAAAAAATGAGCGAAGCACAGCGATATTGGCTTGTTTTGAGCGTCTTGGCCGGCCCAGCTTGTGTAGACTAGACTACGAATATAGAATATAGATAAACTGGAAAAATATAACTGAACTTTGCGTTCAACTTGTATTCATGCATGACAAGCCATATTATAAAAATTAAAATACACTCCAGCTGTGAGATCGAAGATTTCGTCGAAACTCATCTTTGCAAGCTGTGTGTGATACTCCGATCGCGCGCATTACGAGTTGTGTGTCCTCATTAAGGATATAGGTCGGCGACTCCCCTTACAGCTACAGTGTAGCTATCAGGGTCAACAGGATGATTTTAGTCAGTCTGTGCGCGGAAACTATAAAACCCGTTTCTGAGGGGGACAAAATCTGACAGCTGTGAAGGCAAAGGGGGGGCCTGGTTTTGATCAAAAGCGAGCGGGTTTGGAGGGGGGCGGGGGGCGGGGGGGGGGGGGGAAGGGCAATTTGTGCATGTAAGCTATAAATCCAAGCCATATTATTGTTGTCCCTTGGCTCTTTCCGTATATGCAGGGACACCAAAACTTTTTTTTTTCGAAAATACCAGGGTATTACTCCGGAGTATGTTCGACCTGCGACCGAGGAGAACAGATTTGATCAAGTTCAAATCGGAACCACAACCGTACAACTATTATCTTATTATGACGTATTTCGAGCTGGGTCCAATAATACCTTTTTACAATCCCTACTCCTCGGTCAAAAAGTAGTAATGTTTTCGGGAGAAAGATAAAAGCTTTGGTGTCCTTACAAGGAGAGAGCCAAGCAAGGGAGAACAAGATATGTCATGTTCCTGTATGTACCGCTAATGTACCGTAGGAGCTATTCGGGTAAGTTTAGGACACCACTTAGTAATAGTAATTCGCTTATTACGCTGAAAATGGAAAAAAAAAAAAAGTCGCGCGCCTCATCGCGCAATTCAGACGGATTGGGGAGAATGCCATCGCAGAGCTGTGCAACATGAATATTATTATAGCTGAGCTGGATTAAATATAGTCCTCGTAGTGTTGTAGCAAAATGTTGCAAGATAACTCCTCAAAATATTTGAAGTGTGATCTGTTCATCTTAGCGGTAGTCGTACCTCGTACCTCGTACGCCTGCAACACTCTACTAACTACCAGGCGCCTGGTGGTGGAGTATTGCTGAAAGTTGTCATTCGATTATTTACCTTTTTTACTACTTAGTACCATGTATGTCAAGTGTTTTGTATGTATTGTTCGCATTAGGTATGCGCTCCAAGCGCATACTCGTAGACTATAATATACCTAGTATGCACATTTTTACTAACAATGCTGTATTCATGGTGCAGCTACAACCAACTGCGGTGTGGTACTATGAATATTATAAAATAAAAACATACTCCACAGCTTACTGTGAGATCGAAAATCTTGTCCCAACTCATCTTTGCAAGCTGTGTGTGATACTCCGATCGCGCGTATTACGGGTTGTGTGTCCTATTAAGGATATAGGTCGGCGACTCCCCTTGCAACTACAGTGTAGCTATCAGGGTCAGCAGAGGGATGTTAGGCAGTCTGTGGGCGGAAACTATCAAACCCGTTTCTGAGGGGGACAAAAACTGACAGCTGTGGAAGGAAATGCATCCGTTTATCAAGTGAATCGTGCAAGTAGAATAACCGGTGAGGGGAGGGGCGAAGTTTTCACGGACGTGGGGGGGTGGGGGGGGGGCGGGGGCGGGACGACCTGGGCAGCTCAATCTGGGCGTGGAAACTCCAAATCATTCGTACAACCAGTGAGGAGAAGAGGGCGAAGCGTTCAAGGGGAAGGGGGAGGGGTGGGGGGGGGGGGGCGAAAGGGTTTTTTTAACATCAGGTCGAGCATAGATGTAGCGGTTTGGTATAAGCGTGGTGCTAGGTCTAGGCGATGGTGCGGGTGGTGGCTATAGAGGGGGATGTGTCAGGTAATTTGTTATATTTGGTGTTGTTGAAAGGAAACGATACGATATGGGGATGTCATACGTGTAGTAGTAGGTGAATCCGAAGTTTAGTTTTTTCATTTAGTATGTTGGCGATTTCGTTTCCTATCGTAGGAAGAAACGGTTTTCTGCCCGTGGTTCAACAGGTCATTATTTTTTGCTTGACAATATATATATATTTCATTTTTTAAAATATATATTCTAGCTTTCGATCGATGTATCATACAACAACAAATTATGAAGATTTAACACGTTATTTACTACACTTAAAACACTGGGTTGCTTGCTGCATCTAACATCAAACCTTCTAGAATAGTAAACATTACAAGCCAGATGATATAAAGGGATGTCTTATTGCTTCAATCGTCAGGTTTGTCCCCTTTGAGGATTTATTGTTTCCGCGCACATATTGATATGTCCCGCCCCCCCCCCCCCCTCCCCTCCCCCTCCACTGACCCCTCTTGTTCTTTAAAAAAACCCAACCCTCCCCCCCCGCCCCTCCGTCCCCCGATCCCCCCCCCCTTCCGCCTAGTTTGTCCAAATGCCCCACTCACAATCAAAATCGGCCTGAGTAATAAACACCTATACGCAGTTGATATCACGTCATTATCTTTCTGACCATCCATGACGTAGTTTTCAATTATTTTCCCCCCAACCCCCCCCCCCCCCCCCCCCCCCCCCCTCCAACGCCCCCTCTTTTCCGACCACCTGCACGATCGCCTAGACCTAGCACCACGCGTATAACAAGATGCTACATATCTTTGATCTCACAGCCGAAGTGTATTTGAATATTATTTGTGACCTAAACCTCCTATAAAATCTCCCCCCCCCCCCCCCCCTCTTGCTCTCCCTTACTCAAACGCCCCACCAAATATCGAAATCCGCCACATTAATAAACACTTCACGCACAGGATATCGCCTCATTATCTTTCGAGAGCCATCCATGCCGCTGTGTACCCCCCCCCCCCGCCTCGAACGCCCCCTTCTTCCCCATCACCCGCACCATCGCCTAGACCTAGCACCACACGTATAACAAACCCCTCACCTAAAGCCCTCCTCCCCCCCGCCCCCCCCCCGCCGTCACACCCCCCACCTCCCCCCCAACCCATCCCAACCCCACCCCCTCGAACACTCCACCCTCTCTTTACTCACTGATTGTACGGCTTACCCCAGGATATACATGATAAACTGATGTATTATTTCCAAAACCGTCACATTTATCCCCTCAAAATAATTTATAGTTTCCAGGCACATATTAAGCTGCCCCCCCCGCCCCTCCCCCCCCCCCCCCCCCCCCCCCCCCGCCCCCAATAATATACTGGTGCCAAAACCGTCAGATTTATCCCCTCGAAAGGATTCATTGCTTACATGCACAAATTGCCCCCTTTCCCCCCCCCCTCCCCCCTCCAAACCCGCTCGCTTTTGATCAAAACCAGGCCCCCACGTCCTTCAAAACTCCGCCCCACCCCCCTCACCGGTTATTCGACTTACAAGATTCACTTGATAAAAGGATACATTTCCCTTCACAGCTGTCAGATTTTGTCCCCCTCAGAAACGGGTTTTATAGTTTCCGCGCACAGACTGAGTAAAATCATCCTGTTGACCCTGATAGCTACACTGTAGTTGTAAGGGGAGTCGCCGACCTATATCCTTAATGAGGACACACAACTCGTAATGCGCGCGATCGGAGTATCACACACAGCTTGCAAAGATGAGTTTCGACGAAATCTTCGATCTCACAGCTGGAGTGTATGTTCATTTTTTATAATATATTTTAGATATTTGTTGCCCAACGTCGTTGTGCACCTAATAGTGTTTGCGAAAGTACGTTTTTAGAAATTTACTTCTTCAAAAATTGTCCCGAAGGCAATATTTGCGGTAAATTTTTGAAAAAAAGGCAAAAATGTACTTTGTCGAAGGTAGGTTTTGATCAAAAGTACGGTAAATTTTGTCTCGCTGTTTCATTGGCCTACAACACACCGAGCATTTGTCCGAGGCAGAACGCCTCTGCAAGGGTCTATAGCGCCCTAAGCAGGACCAGTTTGAAGCACCACGGCTGTTGTCACGACACAACACAAGCTACTAATACGAACGCACGGAGGATTGAGAGGGTAGTACCCTGAGCACGACGCGCAGGCGTAACATCAGAGATATGCAGCAGGCCGGTGATGAACCGTCTGTTGCTGCCCTCTGCGTCCGTGACCAAGGGTTCAGCGCTTGCTGCAAGCTGTGGTGAACTTCTCGCAGCTGGCGGAGTCGAACGCACGCACGCGGAGAGGAGCCTCAACGCAGAGAGCGACAGCAGGCACCGCGCTTCTCCAACATCACCGCGACTGAAGCGTGGCATGACTTTCGGTTTAGGGCAGAGGAGCGGAAACTCCTCTGCCCTAAACCGCTGCGTTCACTGCGGATTCTTCGCAGGGTGGTGCTTCGCAATAACAGGTCCACGTTCCATGGGGAAACTGCGCTTCGCCTTCCCTTCCGTCGCATGAGGAAGGCGTTGCTCTGCTTGTAGCACGTGTAATGAGGTAGTCCCTGCTCACAAGGAGTTTTTTACGCGCGAGACAGACCGCCATACCTCTGATTTGTAGTCTGTTGGGTGCTTGCATGTACCGTGTTCCAGGTACTGCTGCACCTGAAACGAGAGGCTCGAGACTGGAGTACGTACAACGAGTACTCGTATATCGTATAATACTACGAGTACCCGTACTGCTGCTGCTGTACTCGTACGTATATTACAATCACGCACATCCCCGTTTCCCTACTAAATTTCGGAGGCGTCGCCTGCAGGATTTTGTTTACCGCTAGCGCAAACACACCAAAAACTCGGTGGGAAGGCAATTCACTTTTTTTAGCGGAAGGCAAGTAAATTTTTAGAAACGTATTTTCGCAAACACTCTAATAATAAAAAAAACACTGGTGAAGAACGTGAGTTTCTTTGACGGAGAAAAACATTTGTACCCAACCCAAAAAAATGAAGCTCAATAAGACTAGATTTCAGTATTTTAGTCCAATGGTAGTAGCAACAAGCACTGCTGCTGCTCTATGTACGATTTTTTCCAGGGTTTTCACGACGGCTGTCTGGTACTGCTGTTCGTAGGTGTTTTCCCTTTTGTCATTTTGGCGTGTTCCGTGGCAGCCTAAATCCTCACAGCAGCGGCCGCTAGCTCCACCACCCGGAGCCCTGACGTTGACCCCAAAATCCTGACAGCATCAGATCTGCCCCCTTGTTTGTTTGTTTGGTCTATGTGAGAATCTACTATTTGTACATGTTGTACGACGTACGTTGCTGCATTTTGGATAATACAAACACTAGAAATACTACAAAGTAATACCAGGTACATTTTTGTAGGTGCTGAGGTGCTCCACTTGGGAAAGTCGTAAGTATAAAAACAATGCTCGTGGCCGAGCAGAGACCCAAAACTATGGGAACGTTTAAACGGGGAAACACTTCTTCGGTTCGTTTCGTTCTTAAATATTCGAAAGTGCTGTAGATTGGTCTAGCTGCATTATTATAAAAATTAAAATACACTCCAGCTGTGAGATCGAAGATTTCGTCGAAACTCATCTTTGCAAGCTGTGTGTGATACTCCGATCGCGCGCATTACGAGTTGTGTGTCCTCATTAAGGATATAGGTCGGCTGCATTATATATCATCTCCGAATCCGGGACGCAAATGAAAAAATCTGGATTTGAGTAGTTCATCAATATTCAAGTACGAATCACTGTCGTAAGTGATACGGCGTTATTTATGTTTTACATCGACCTCTCTAGACTATATCCTTAATACGCGCGGTCGGGGATTCGACGAAATCTTCGATCTCACAGCTGGGGCGCATTTATTTTTTTCGAAATCAATTTAACATCCATCCGTACGTAAACCAAACGGACGGCGGGTGTATCACGCAGCTTGCAAAGATGAGTATCGACCCTAAATTTATCGAGTTCACAGCTGATGCTGACAAGTATGTGTTTATATATGATTGATTAAAAATTCACTCTATACTAGTACATGATACGTACGTGTGAAACTTGTTGCGTTAATGTTCTCTGCCCAGATACTTCCTGTGAACTAACAGTTACTTTTGATACGAAGCGTGCAGTTGCTCGATGCGATGGTGATGCTATTATGATGCTATTATGACGCTATTTTAAGATACGGCCTCGAAAGGCCTGTAATTATCCGAATTTGAGATCTTTTGGATGGGCTTCGTATGACATTGTTGGCGTTGTATATTCAATCGGCAAAGTTAGGAAATAGATCGGAGGCACGCGCCTCCGATCTCAGAAGCTATCCGGGGCTTTGGTGGAATCGAATCAAGCTGCGTCATTACGAAGGAAACGAAAGTGAGTACTCTCCGAGAACCTGCTCAATTGGCAGACCTGCAGGGGGCACTCTGTGTCCCCTCCTGTAACTTTACATGTGGCGTCGACGGCAGGACCATGGTTTTTTGGGTCATGGGTTCGATCCCCACCCTCCACAATGATGAACTTTTCAGATTTTCCCCATGTCGAACTTGGAAAATACTTTCTCCGGTATACCCAGGAAATGAAACGGCTTGGATGTATTGACAGGTCCGCCGGTATGTCCGGCCGACCTGCTCTCCCGCCGTTTCTCGGGAAGTACAGTATTAGTATAACATAATAACATGTATTATAACATTATAACATTATAACATGTATTATAACATAATAACATTATACACTGCTGTATAACGCTTTCTTTGTTTTGGGTAGTTAACCTGTTGGTTAACCTTTTGCGAGGAAGTGGTCAAACGGACTAATGCCCCACTACTACGTTAACAGAGCTCTACTTGTTTTATGACGGTGGTACTGTCTAGTATCGTATCATCTCATATCACATGATGATATCATATCGTATAATATCATACGATAGAGGGAGCACATTTGGGTCAAATGTTTTTTGAACGACACGGGCTAGGTTAGGTTAGGGTGCCCTCCCTAACCGCAGACGGGGTGATGAGCTACAACTACATCATCTATTAATATTACGTCTATCTATTTATACTACATCTACATCTATCTACTACATCTACATCTATCTATCTACTACGTCTATTACATCTATCTAGGGCATTACATTTGGGACATTTCCTATTTTTCCGCTTTGTTTTTTCTTATATCTGGGCCATGGGCCAAATTTTCATGCTGTTTACCACTGCTGTACATAAACTCCTATTTTGTGTTGGTGAGTCAAGTATTAGAGTGTAGTATAGACCTATTATAGCCGTGGAGCCTCTAACCAACGCAGCTAGTAGGTGCACCTCTCCTCTTTCTTGGCATGCCTCGACTGATCAACGATCGATCAACCTCTTTCTGTGTCATACCCAAGCCACCTCCCACCTTACTTCCTACTGTTCCGCCTCATAACGAAGCCACCTAGCTATTTGCGATGCATGTCTGTCACACAGAGTTTCCTGTCTCATTCCGCTGTCTATGTAGTCCTGCAGCCTGGTAGTCTATTTTTTCCAAGTTAAACTGATTATCCTCCCGCCCGTCTACTTCGAGCACCCCTTTTTTTCCCATTTGATCTCCTCGCCCTATCTTCGCCCTCTCTCCCAGCAGTAAAATCAAACCCGGGTCGCATAGCGGGCCCTCCTCCCCCCTCCCCACCCCGGTACGTGCCTTCATTTTCGTCATTTTATCACCACAAGAGCCCTCAGCATTTTCTTTCCTCGTCGACACGTCTTTTAGGCGATGCTAGCAGTTTGTCACTGATCCTTTTTTTGCATCTTTGGAACTAAAGTCAAAATATCAGCTCTTATCACCACAGCAGTGGGAATCGAAGTCAAGGAACAACGCCTTTTATAGTAGCATTCGACGGTAACCACTAGAAGACCGCCGGGGCGACCACACTACATATTTATTAAAAGTTTCATTGAACAAACATAACCGTAGGCTGATGTATAAAGCCGATGCCTCGTCACAGGATTATAGAAGCTACAGCAGTAGAAGCTGAACACGATATCTGCACCATTGCGACGGTCCCAATAATGGTCCCTTTTTATTGCTCTGTTTATGCAGCGGCTCGAGGGGAGAGGCGGCGCTGTTGCTTGCGTTCACAAGCGCTTTCGTGGGCACCGTTGTATTTTTACGATATGAATCCCGGATGGGATGGCCTGTTTCCATAGAATATTGTTGTTGTTGTTGTTCTCACATATGATACGACGTACATGTATGGTACGATACGATACGATTGATGCGTCACAAAAATTTCCGATCACGTATTACGTATGGTGTATGACGTTTTCTTCAGCGAGGTACGGACGGAGTCACTCGTTCGAGTAGGAGTAGCACTGCTGTGAATGATAGTATGTTGTTCTTCTTGTTCTTGTTCTTGTTCTCACATTAACTCGCACAATCAAGTCCGTGGTCACAGGACAGGTTCCAGTCTTAATGGAGTGGAAGAATAGACTATACCCCACGAAGAAAAAAGCACAAACAAAAACAAAAGTGGTGCACGTCGCATTTACCATTGCCAACATAATTCGTGCTTGCGAGACAAGAATATCCAAAATGAAATCGGGAGTCATCCTACGAAGTGCTAGATCCATATAGGTATATACATACGTCGCCCTACTCGCGTTGGAAGAAAAGAAACGACTAGACTACACCGGTTTCCCCCCAGAAACGACTACCACCACGTTACGTTGCACGTGGTACCCCATCACTACGCATTCGCACGTCAAACTCAAGTCAATTGTAAAAAAGAAAGAAAGGAACAGAAATAAAATATAAAACAGAACAAGAAGGCGAAAAAGGAAAAGTAAACAGAAAAGACAAGACAAGGTTAAATCGACACACGACGCGTATGAAAATACGTGGAAGTGTGGTAAGCTGAAGCTTTTTTTTCCCCATCCGCCGGAGGATGAAAAAAAAAAAAAAAAAAAAACAAGACAAGACAAAACGGACGCAAGGAAAGGAAAGAAATACCACACACAGTAGACCCTAGGAACTGACTAAAGACGGCATTGAGCTCATAGACGGTATTAAGTGCATCGACGGCACTGGAGGAAGAACGCAGCAAGGCAAAGAAGTCAGGGCGGCGTTGCTCTAACTTGTGACGGCCACTGGAAGGCCCACACGCTTCAAGACGATGATGACTGGTCAGTCTGTTGGGCATGACGCCCGTCCTCCACCCCTCCCCCCGGCAGCTTAAATGCCGACGGTGGATGGCGCTGCCGCAGTCTTTTCGTGTCGCTCTGCCGCTCTGCGTCTCTCCGTGTCGTGTAATTTCCGCATGAATGACTCTGCTCGCTCCTCTACCCGTCGAAACCATCTGCCGGCCTTCTGTGCATCCTTTCGCCACCCGCCGAACTTCATTGCAAAGGCCTACATATCTTCCATCAGGTGCACCGTCCAGTCCTTCTCCTGCCCCCCTGAGTAACCCTTACCCCCAACAAGCTCCCAAAACATCACCCTCTGCGGCAGACGCTCCTCCCCCATACGTGCTACGAATTCCACAACAAATATCTTCCGTTTGCGCACTATCGCCTCTAGGCTTTCGGAAGCTGTCTTGGCAAGCGCGTCGGCGTACGATAGGGTGTGGTCGTGGCGCTTCCGTTTCCGCCATCCGAGGCATCGGAAGACCATGGAGTGGTGAACCCGTCGTAGCCTGTCATTGGCAGGATTTTTCGGGTTCCACGTCATGCAACCCTCGAGTAGTGTCTCCATCTCCTCGGCTTTCAGCAACCACGCCTTCAACCGTAAGCGCACACCCGGGCCCTCATACATTTCCATCTTGTACCGCTGGAAGCACGCCCAGGCCCTCTGAAGGCGCCGCGTTATTTCAATGCCAAGGTCTCTGTCTGCGGTAATAGCCCCGCCAAGTACAACAACTCGACTGTTTGTTAGTATACCTGGCCGGCTGCATTGATTGTGAGCGACACCTTTCCCCCCGCCATGTTTACGTTGCAGGCACATGATCTCCATTTTGGCCTCGAACACCGTAAGCCCGAACGCCGAGCTCGCAGTCACGTTCACCGTCATCATCCTCTCCAGCCCCTCTGATGACCGCGATACGATGCCCGCATCGTCAGCGTACAGCATACCCCACAATCTCTGCAACACGTCCTCCTCCCTCCTTTCCCCCCCGCCTGTCGATTTTGCCTGGGCGTGGTGTACCCTTCTTCTCCCCTTTCCCCTTCTTTCGTTGGAGCTGCACCATGTTGTCTGTGATGGCTGCATCAGAGAGGAGGCGTTTCTCGGCCACACGCAGTATGTATGATATGATAGTTCAAACACCGCAGTGAAAAAGAGGGTATGATACTAGACTACACATACTACCATGATACTGCAATTATTTATACCGGAGTCCGTATTTTTTATAGATGGTGAGCACACAACAAATGTGAAAGCACGGCCATACACCTACATACATAGTCTAGAGCACAAGAAAAAAAGAAGAAAGCACACGGAAAAACAGGAGTCACGTAGTTTCTGAGCGAATTGGGAAAATTGCGTTTTTTTCACAACTTGTTGTACATGGTTTTAGTAACCCCCCTGGGTCGCTCCTTCGCAAGGTGTGGGTAAAATATGTTTTTTGTTCTCTCCTGCCTGACTTGGCGAATTGTCCGCACGGCCAGGGTTTCACCAGCATTGTTGCTTGTGTGTTCATCACTGTCATGTCTGTTTTCTTACCTGGTACCACTTTTTATGTGTTTCTCCCTCCCTAGACGTGGCTCAGATCCGGGGTCACTTGATTAAGCAGGTTCTTCTTCCCCTTCCCTGATACGGTACGTTCCTTCATTTTTTTCGTGAGAATACCTCAGCCCATTCTTCCCTCGTCAACTCGCACCGACTTGCGCCTACCGACGCTGCAAGGCGCTTTCGAGCTCATTTTTACACTGTGGGATCCCTCACTCCAAAACGGCGCTTTTCGACTGAATGAAGCCTAAATCGGGCTTCTTTCACAGTCGCTAATAAGCTTTCTCGAATTGGCGTTTTTCGACACGGCCTTTCGACTGGCAAATGTTGTCCAAAACGTTGAATTTTTCGGCTGGATCTATCCATCGAAAAGTTCCAAAAAAAATATCGTAATAATACGACACATCGTGTATGTAGACTACTTCATCGACGTGGTTATCGCTTTTCAAATATGACCTTCACAGGAAAAATATTAGTAACTTGAATAAAGACTAATAAACGACCACACGATTATGGCGGCGAAAACCTTACAACGCACTCCACATACTATTATCAGGTTTTCTTGCACAGCGCGTTCGCCTGTTTTTCGCCTGTGTTCGTTTTCTTTGGTGATAGTAATAGCAATAGCAAGTGTCACAGCAACAGGAATACCCACATTGCATGTCTCTACGTGTACCGGGTTTAGGTTTATGGTACCATCGTCGAGGATAACGGAAACCGAGCGCGCACAGCAAAATATATATAAAATGCATAGATTATATATATATATATATTTGTGCCGTACTACCAGGTACTGTTATTGCCCGTTTTTGACTGAGTTGGCTGCCCCGTAAACCGTTATGTTTCTTGATTGACCTCATCCCACTTATATTTCGTGTCAACTGGATTCGAATTGTCGTGCTGGTGTTTTTCCAGCATTTGGGTCATGGTGTCACCGTGAGGGATCTTCTTGCCTTAGACTATATGACCTTGTACGCCTTACAACGACGGTTGACGGCTTCTACACAAGAAGCATCGATGGTTGCCCAGTACCGGCAGCAACGACTGATTCGGGGTCTCGAAGGCTCGTGCGCTCTTTGAGTACACAACAAAAATCCGTTCTAGAACCGCGGCCTAAAGGGTGAACACCAACAAAAATATCGGCTTTAGCTCTAACCCTACCGTATGTTGGACGTTCGTGCTCTCTCCGTGCTCGCTCCCCTCACTCCCGCAGTACTCATGAGGGCTTCAAGTGCGGTACACGCAACCCTCCTTATCTCGCTGTTGGCGTCATGCTTTGGGCTGGGTTCGAGAAACAGGATAACTGTTAGAAAGTACAGGTCGAACTACAGGATCGACTCGTGGGACGACAATCGCCCTGATCCGTACCGAGTTACGTTCTGGAAATTCGGCCTACAGTCGGTGTACACCTTCGACACCTCAGGGAACATCAAGACCCTTACCGCACGTGACACGTTGTACACGTTTGACGAGGAAGTCGGGCGCAGAGTACTTGCGGAGTCGGACGACGATGGCATTCAGGAGGTGGACATTGACCCCGTCAAGGCTATTGCTTGCACCGACTGCTATGTCACGTGGAACACAGTTTGTGGCGGTGGCATCGAAGACGTGTGCTTCTTGCATGAGAACCCGATCGAAGAATTCGACGAGGATGGGCTAGACTCGGTGCGGAGAATGTGTTCCGGGTTCGGAGCAGCGTGTGAATATTCCGCGTTCGAAGCTTGCGACGGACAGTGCTATGACGATGACGATGGTGAGTTCTATTGCTTTTAACGCCTCTTCATGCAACTGATGATGCATATGCCACCTTGTTACCCGAGAGCTGTACAATTTAAACTGTGCCGCGTTTCTGCAAAACCGGACAACTTGACTCGGTCGGCCACTATGTGCCACTTCCGTGATGTAAGCTATTCCTCAACGGCCGCATGTAACGCCTCCTTACAGGACCAGATCCGACTCCGGCTCCCGTCGCCGAGGAGGTTACCCCAGCTCCGGTCGCCGAAGAGGTTACCCCAGCTCCGGTCGCCGAGGAAGTGACTCCCGCCCCGGTCGCCGAGGAGATTACTCCAGCTCCGGTCGCCGAAGATGTTACCCCAGCTCCGGTCGCCGAGGAAGTGACTCCCGCCCCGGTCGCCGAGGAGATTACTCCAGCTCCGGTCGCCGAGGAGGTTACCCCAGCTCCGGTCGCCGAGGTGACTCCAGCTCCGGTCGCCGAGGAAGTGACTCCCGCTCCGGTCGCCGAAGAAATTACTCCGGCTCCGGTCGCCGAAGAAACTCCAGCCCCAACGGAGGAAGGTAAATTAAAAGATGAAAAATCATTGTGGGCGCGCGAACGGGCTTTAAGGTTGCTGATAGTTAGCATGTTTGCTCTGCGGAGCACACTGTCTACTGCATGTACGAGGCATCATCTACCATTTATGTATATGTAGTATATAGGCCTTTGCCAGCCTTACACGGCAAAGAGCCTTGCTGAGACGTGATTGTAGAGGTCCTTGAGAGGTGGGCACAGGCACATTGAATTGTCTGTTCGTCTCAACGATCGAAAATGTTTGACATTATTTATCACAGCCTGTTTCGTCAACCATTGGTGCCTCGCGAGGAACCCCATGTGGCACCCATGGAATCCTGATGGGTCTCCCGTCGGTAACCGTGGAGCGGCTCTATTGTTGCCCGTGGGGCACGATGGAAAGCTCCACGGCTCCGCGGGAGAACCAAACCACTGCTCACGGAAAAATGGCGATGGACGTACACCACTCGGTCATTTGTTTCGTACGAGTTGGTGTTTGTCGCCGGCGTTATTACTGGAGACGAGCAGTGTTCACTTTCACCTCCACTTTCACCTCCAATGTACACTAATAATAACACCTCCGGGTATACGATAGGGCTGCCTAGTTTATCCCACATATTTCTTGTTGTTTCATCGTATTCTGTGCAAAGTGCCGACGCTCGCCGAGCTATTTCGGGGTTGTCGGCAATGAATCGACTCTTGTGCGCGTTTATATAGCTGCGGTACCTTACGTTATTTTTGCCTTCGGACATGCACGGCGTACCTGGTACCGCACGTAGGAGGAACTCTTGCCACGTGTGGCACTCCGCCACAATTCTACAATTACTGCGGCCGTGGTTTGCATTGTATGCTGGAAACGTCTAATCAGTATGGGGTTACTTACATGTGTCTTGTGTATATATATAGGTTTTGCAACGTCACCGATTTCGATAACCCCGGCGTCTTAAGAAGAGGAAAAATCCGCTATAACCAATTAGCATATTTTCGTCCCAGGCCGTCGCGAGTTTGGCGCGGTCGCCGGGGGGCGATGGTTTCGGTGGAAATTATGCTGTGTGTGTCTTGAATGCCTTGTAATTCCGTTCTACATTGTTCGAATGCACACGGCGTCTTTCATGTACGAGATTATCTTGCTGGATTTTCCGCTCTTTTAGTACTGTTGCTTATGCCGGTGATGGCTACTATTATCTAGCTCGTATTTTGGGTCAGGGACAGAAACCCAGTGGCAACGATTGGTATGTATACCGGTAGAGGAAAACTCAAACGGAGGTATCTCGGTGGAGAGGGGGTAGACCAAACCGTCTGCATTGTTCATGGCCTTGCCAGATGCCACGGTTTCACAACCGAACGGTATTTTATGCGTTCATCACCCACCCATCCATGCCACGCCGGTCAAGTGTCATTTTTTGCGACGTTCGCGATATCTTGCAATCCTCCAGGTCCTAGGCTACTACTAGTCTCGAGTACTAGTCTAGAGTAATGGAACGGGATCTACGGTGAGTAGAAGCAGGCGGCGTATGCACACAAAGAATGACCCTGTCCCTTGGACCACTTGCTCTTTGTATCCACAGGTGCATGCAGCCCTAACCCTTGCGAGAACGATGGGTCGTGCTCCCTTGACCCCGCCGGAGGCTTTGTCTGCTCGTGCGCATCGGACTTCGGTGGCATGACCTGCCAGACCGACACATCATGTAAGCACGATCAATGTCAAGCATATTGTCATCAGTAATGATTTTTGAGGCGATCATTTCGTCTCGGATGTACGTACTATGTGTAGACTACGGGAAAGCGAAAGCATTGTTCACTTATTTTGTGTTGCTCTTATAATTTTTCGTTTGCCTGTGTCCGTGTGCCCTCGTGCATAAACGTTTGCACTCTTTTCAGCCTTGGACCCCTTCTATATCGAGCTGGAGTTCGAAGGGACCTGGACGGAAGCACGCCAGGCCGTCTTCCAAACTGCTGCTGACGCGTAAGATGGTCTTGTTACGACGCAACTGTGCTACGCCTATCGCTCATGCCAGGGGTATGCCCACCTTGCCCCACTCGCTTGGTTTGCAGTGTTTGTCCTTGGTTGCACTAGGCTAGGAAATGTCACCGCTATAATCTTCGAGTCTTGAACATATAGGATCGAAGTTTAAGTTAGTCGACGCAGTTCCTGATTCGTCATGTGCAACGACTCACAACTGTTTCCTGGGGGCAGGGCTTATATCGCAGCACCAGTTTGTCGAATGTGTTAGAACGGCCGAGTGTAGGACTCGTGTCAACAGTGCATTCTCCGATGCTTACGATGTATCCTTGGTACTCCATGATATGGTAGTCGATGGTATGGTGGTAGTCGATGATATGGTAGTTGGTTGATAATATGGTAGTCGATTATATGGTATGGTATGATATGTTAGACGCGTGCCGCGATAGAGGTGGCTAGAGTGAACGAAAGCTGTTAATACCTAGCACCATACGCTATAATACCTATCACTGTACGCTATAATAGCTATTAATACCACCGACAGTAGGGCATTTGACGTTATGTATGATCATATGTACAAGTATTCTTAAGGACGGGGCTACTTACTTAAACTTACTTACTTGATTTATTTACAATGTCGCGCTTTGGGAAAAAGAAAACCTCAGACCCTAGGCTATAGGTCTATAGAGAGATTTTGTCCCCCTCAACAACGGGTTTTATAGTTTCCGCGCGCACAGACTGCCGAACATCACCCTGTTGACCCTGATAGCTACACTGTAGTTTCAATGGGGAGTCGCCGACCTATATCCTTAATGAAGACACACAACCCGCAATACGTGCGATCGGAGTATCGCACAGCTTGCAAAGATGAGTTTCGACAAAATATTCGATCTCGCAGCTGGAGGTTTTATTTTCATGATACATAGTCTAAATATAGTCTAATAATTTCTATAATAAATAAGTACCTGGTAGTCTTCTAGTCTATATTACCAGGCATTAAAATATTTACAAGTTTTTGTATATCATGTTTTTGAGGGGATGGTTGTTCTCCGGTGTGCGCTTTCAGTTCTTCCTAGCTTTTGTCTTACGGTTCGATCTAGATGGTCCTTGCGTGATCCCAAGCCACCATCCTCGGCAAGCCTAGCCTATAGGATCGTAGGGGCTACCTCTTTGGTTGCCTCTGATCTTCTACCCAATCGTGCTTCGACATTTTCACCAAAACTCATCATCCGAACGCGCAACCGCACGTGCAGGTGGTCCAATGTCATCACCCATGTCCCTTGCGGAGGAAGCGCGAATTTCCCTGCTGGTCGGCTCCTCATTAGCTCGACGCTAACAGAAATTGACGGCGTGGGTGGAACTCTTGGATCCGCGGGTCCGGGCAGTGTGTGGAGCTCATGCAACACGATCAGTGCCGAAGGGACTATGACATTTGACATCGACGATATCGCGGATTTAGAGGCGGCCGGCACGTTTGAAGGTGTCATCCTTCACGAAATGGGACACGTCATCGGTATCGGGTAAGTTTGTAAAATATACCAATCTCGGCTAAACATTCAATTATCTCTGAGGGCGATTTTCATCAGTAGCATTTGTGCGTTGATGGTGGTTTCAATAGCCGTGAGCACGTACGCTTCCCTTCACTGTGTCTATCAGTGATTTGTCATCGGGTATCGTGCACAGGGCAGGGTACCAGGTAATCATCAAGGGCCTTGCAAGCATTTTTCACGATAATTGTCGTGATAAATATCATAGTTTTTGTGTATTTTACTAGGTACGCGATCAACACCCATCGTGACCATTCCCAGTGTACATGTCCCCTTCGAGCGAGCGCTCTACTATCGCTATGCCTTCAGAACTGCACATCGCGATTAGAGGGGTGACGTATCTCTGACGCTGGGCTTGAAATGGGCGGTTGCACTGCCAGGTAGGGCATGTATTCGCACATCCTATATGCGCCTATTGAGCGTATTGCGAGGGACTACTGTGATTGGGTTATCGCTACACCTGCATGATCAGGTGACATGTGATGTTATATCACCTTGCACACCATTGCTCTGGAGTGGCTAACAACCCTGCTTGAGTTGGTGTTGGCAGAACAATTACGTACACACGATCGACCAAGCAAGGTAAACGTGAGGCATTGAGGTCGATCTTCCCCGTCCAACGCAAAAAAAAATATGTTCGTTGAGGACTGCCTTCAGGCTACCCTTCTTAATAAGTTAATATGTAGTTGTTTTCGCGTTAACTCGCACTACCAAGTCCGTGGTCACAGGACAGGCTCCAGTCCCTCTGGAGTGGCGGATCAAAACCTCACGCGAACAAATTAAACAAAGCAACAGAGGCAAAGTCGAATATCGGCGAAAACGTTGATGGGAGTATTAGACTATACCTGGTAGTATTTATCAAGTGAAAGGACGCACGTACCATACCCTGCCCATTCTGGTGCGTACGTTTCCAGACTTTCAGCTGAGACCGAGCACAAGGCATACCACTGACGAAAATTAGTCTAGTCTAATGTCGTACAAATCCGAGGAGAAACGAGTGAAGGAAACACCAAGGAAAAACGGGAGAAATGTTTAACTTGTGTGTGGATGTCGGTGGCTACATCCAGAAAACTAGGGCATTTCAGCTTTGGCGAATAACATTGAATAAAAACTTCCCCGGCGTGTGTGGTGAACTGTCATCAACCGACGCGCGGGCACTCGCTTCCTTGAGAGTGAGTGTATTGCTTGCGTGCGACGATGCGTAATGTGAAGGCAGCGACGCGTCATCGCACTTCAGCAGACTTCTGCTTCAACAATATCCTATACCTGTGTATTGCCGCGTCAATCCAATGCTTTGCGATGTGTGATGCCGTCTACCAGAACTCTTTGGGGAGACGGCTTTGGAGAGTGCACGACTTGCAAAGAAGACAACGACCCTGCCTGGAACTGTCCGGCCGCCGTGAGTGCCTACGCAGACATTGGTGGTTCTGGTGCTGACATCATCGAGTTGGACGGGGGAGACGGTGAGCAACAGCGTATGAGACTGCATGCTCCCGCCTAGTAGACCAAGCGAGCACAACACGCCTGCGGTGAGAATGTCTACTTGTACCAAGTCGTAAATGGCCTAAGAGTTTTCGGGAATCACCACGTATTTGACAGCACCACCGCACTCTGGGTGGACAATGCGGAGAAACAGTAGCACGCAGGTATTTCAGTGTTGACTTGTTCTACTTTGAGCGAGATGAGCGTCACGTCGAACAGTCTATAAACGCCTCACGCAACTTTTGCGATGCCTCTCCCTACAGGAACGGCTTGCGGCCATCTGGACGAAGACATATTCGGCGATGAGCTCATGACTGGATTCGTTGACGACGTAAGTTATTGCCAAGTGTCGTCTCCCCATGTACCCTGGAATCCGTGATTCGCGTCCTACCTTCTCCGTGCCACACACAGCGTATGCACGTCAGGGATGCTTCCAGGCAGACGAGTCTCGTGAGAGATAGCAGTCGTACTATTTGATCGAATGCGTTTCGTGCAATGCCCAGCAGTAGTTGTAAACTAGTGCCCTATCCTGCGTTAGCACCCATACAATTCTTGGTTGTCATCGCCTGTAACGCATCTGCTTATTATGGCAAGGGACAGAGGCTGACGTACCTCATTTGTTGTCCTTTGCGCTTGCGTTTGGCAGCCCATGTACCTGTCGAAGATGACGGCGGCCATTCTCGACGATCTGGACTACATTGTCGACCCCAGCGCGGTGAGTTTAGATAATCGTGGTCTGGCTGGATTATCGTTGTCTGCCTGGAACTCCAGCACCTACCCTAACTACCCCCCCCCCCCCCAACCCCGTGTTGACCGCGTACGGCGTTTCCTTCATTGTTCTTCCCCTCTCATCTCAGGCGGACCCTTACACACTTCCTTCCGAGCGCGGTAAGTCTCGGTGTTATATCATACATACGTATAACGTAGTTTTCGCACTACATCCACGGCGGGGGGGCTTCGCAAACTTGCGTCGTATGCGCATGATGTTTTAGATTTTTAGAGCTTGTTATTTTCCGAAGAAGTGAACGGCTAGATGCACCAGGTACCTCTGGTATGCTGTACCGGTACGTCAGGTACTTGCATCATGACAACGTTTGAGTCGGAGCATCGTAGACGTGTGGGGGCGTATTTCACGAACGTGGGGCAACGTACGACAGTAGGAAACTTGAGAAAATATAGTGCGGAAAGCTCGGCGCGGGTCTGATATGTCTGAAGAAATCGCGTTGGAATCGTTGTACCGATGAGTCAAACAAAAGTCTGCTCGGCTTACTTCCGTTCCAAATCCGTTCCAAAACATTCTTGCACGCGCGCTGGTATACAACGCACATGTTGGCGATCGTCTCAGCGCATGTTCCCTCTGTGCTACTGGCCCCCGTTGTCTGTTGTTAACCTTTTGCCTTTCAGTTTCTGGAGTTCAGCCGGTGCCTGGGACGTCGACGGGGATCAGCGACACTGCCGTGGAGTCAGTGGTCATTTCCTTGGACGACGGCGGCAACGTTCTCGAGGAACTAGAGGGCATCATCATGGTGTTTTAAGCGAGTTGCATGAACGCCCGGATACCACTAGCGCAGCACGCTCTGCACTTATGTTGCGCGGGTAATGGTCCCGGCCATGTACTGTAGTATTTAAACTTTGGTGTCAGCAGCATTCCGTCATGACTGCGCTTCGACCAATGGGGGGGGGGGGGGCGTAGATTATAATGGCATCTATATAGACCAATCGTGTTCACGTTGTGGTGGATTGCGTGATCGGCTACCTTAAATCATTGTGATACAAAGAGGTGCAGCGACCGCTCCCAGGTTTTCTCTGCAGGGTGCAGCAAAATGCACCCTGAACACGGAAAAGAGACTCATTAAAAGGGCGGGGGGTTATTTACGCTTAGCTTGCTGCCCACACGTACGTACGTGTACCGTGGGTTGGTCAGGATGGTGTATTGTTGCTGACGGTCGATCGAATGTTTTTTTGGCCACGTTTACGTAGTCACCCAATGCACAGCTATAAGCACACGGAAGAGAGACTGACTAGAGGTGGGCATTTTTATTTTGCGCTCTCCCCACACGTGGGTGTACTCTCGGTAAAAACCAAGGATTGATTTTTTCGTTTTTGACGGCCGGTCGAGTGTTTTTCTGGCCACGTGTACGAAGTAACGCAATGCAGCAAAAAGTCATTCGAGGTATAAAAGAAAGAGAGGTCGTGGCTAAGCAAGGGGGGTTCTGGTTTTTTTTCCACTTTGCAGTTGGCTTCGTCTTTGTCTTTCCCTCACGGATTGCTCGTTGGTCTGGATGGTCTGGATGGTTTCAGTTTTTTGCTGACGGTCAAGTGCGTCAAGTGATTTGTGTTTCTTGTTTCGTTATTTGTAAGAAGTATTTCCTAAAAGCATCCGACCTAAGGCGTTCTCGGGGGTCAAAATACGTAATTGGCCCCGTGTACAAGACGAGTTATTTACCTGATATTTATGATGGATAATAAATTGCTTCAACCCAGATCCAAAACGAGGTCAAGTTAACTTAAAACACCGTCGTTCGACGCAGACAACGCAGACTGCGTTTAAAGCTTGCTTACGTGTCCCGAAGCCGAGTTATCTTCCTTGGGAGTTGTAACTATAAGGTCGTTAAATGCAGCTTCCGTGTTTCGTGGCGGTGATGGAAAACGCTGTCCATTGCGTTGTACCGGTACCAGTCGACTTGCGATCAGTCTGGCAAGAGGACTGCAAAGGCGCATGCAGAGAAACTCGTCGCGCTTCAGGGTTTCAAGACGGTTGCAAAAGCGCAAAGTGAGAGGTTGTTCCGTGTTTAGCCTCACAGGATTGTCTTCGAAGATTATGCTCGGTGAGGGCGTAATTGTTGCTAGTATGACTGAAACACGATACCGTCGCATAGAATAGGACTGCCACGGTTTCTATGAATCAATCAACGCTTCGGGGAATACGTTTGTCCTACCCACGAATAGGGAATACGTTTGTCCTACCCACGAATAGGTGTGCCTCGGAGCTTCCCTCTATCTAGCCGGGTATGCGCCGAGGCTGGCCCCAAGTTTCCGACACGTTCTGGAAAGGGTTAGGCTACCTATTATTCGCGAGGGTTACAATATCATTGTTGGTAGAGATTGTTGTTTAGAAAAACGGGCACAACACGTTCGAGGACGACAGGCCATCTGCCAATGGCATTTCCCTTTTGGCCACATTCGCCGACGTAATATTAGACTATACCTGGTACATTTTCACTTTTTCACAGATTATAAGCAAAACACACTACGCAAGTGAAAAATTCCAGCTAGGCATCAGGTGCAAAAAATATCCCGCCGAACGCTTGCATGCCTTGGTAAGCTGTCGCGATAGCACACTACGACCACTACGTGCGACACAAATCCCAATGCCGCCAACAGGGATGCGCTCTGACATCCCTACGCGCAGCTCCATTAATATTCAGCAAGAGCGAGTTCGGGAAAGTTTGAGACCGTGTACGTCGTCTATCTACCCGTGAGACCGTATTGGTCACCCACGCTTGGCCTTCTGAAATCATAGCGAGTGTCTTGTGTGGACTGGCACGGGTGGTAGACTCGAAAAAGACTGTTAGGCAACCACCAGATGATCGGCACGCGTGCTCGAATAGAAACGACGTAGTTTGCATGGTTTCTTCTCGGCGCACATTGATGGCAACCTTTCGTGTGTGTAGGTCGTGGCGGACCGGCTAGGGCTAAGACAAGGAGAGTACTTTTCCCCCTTGAACCTTAACTACGCCAGTGGGGTGGGTCACTTTCGCGGGCTTCGTTCGCCGTGGGTTCGGGCCACTCACGCGAGTGACGTCCCTCTTCGTTAGCGGTAGTGAGCTTTCGTGCTATTTTACGATTACGATATACATCAGCACTGGATACTAAGCTCCCCTCCGCCAAAACAATCAGCAGGATAAGGCTATTAAACTATTTTGTCGGTGAGGTGCGGAGCCCCTCGTGCGAATGCCAAGGTTCTTCGAACCGGTTGCGGAAAAAGGGGTATGATAGAGTTAGTATGTTTGATTGATACAACACAGTCGTAGCCGTCGCCTCCAGTTCGAAAACTATATTTCTTCTTCAATCTCTTTTGATCTCAGTTTCTATAGGTATAGACTAGACTACCTCCGATTAGTACTACGGCAGTAGTAGTAATCACGAGATACCCGGGGTACAAATAACAGACGAAAGTCGTTTAAAAAACCAACCATGCGTTCGTTCGCGTTTCAGCTTTGCATTCCGACGATTGTCAGTAATTGATAATCGATCCCCGTCAATCAAACAATGATTCTTTGTTGGGCCAACAAGCGATACCATACACTACGGTATCATCATGCTTTTGTCGCGATAGGCATCAAAATAAACGTGAAGCGGGAATGCCGATGCCTCTGCGCGGTAGACACGAATCCATTGTTTTGGTGCAATATGGGGGGACGCCTGCGAAATCGGTTTGTCCAGATGACCGTTGAGCACAGGAAGCAATGCCCCAACATCACCCGCCGATGGTGTTCTTGCGATTCCAAGGGAGTCTGCAAAAGCGAACCCAGGCAGCAATGCTCCCGCTATCCCAGTCCTAGGCGCCTCGGAGGCCCCGTCTGAAAAGAGGCAGCGACAAGATTGACGCTATCGATGCATACCTGATATATGCGATGCATAAGTAATGACTAGTGAATGTGATTCTAGGTGATGATGACGGTGATGAGCACTTGCTGCGACCACAGTTGATGCAGATGATGTCAATCAGACGCTCCAAGGCGACGACTCCCCAGTTTCTCCATGTGATAGTGTTACGGTCGCCCGGATAACGGCGCTTCGGCGATTCCAGGTGATGGTTATCCGGTAATCTCACGCCGTGATGGCTTAGCCAATGACCGCGGGTAATCCAAACGATGGCGATCCGCTGGCGGTGCCGGACGACGAGCATCTGGTCCCAGTCCCACGCGATAAATCCTAAATGGGCGGCAAGAAATGATTGTGGATTATGTAGCGGCCACCGGCGATGATGATCCATGTTTTCCCAGAAGACGGTACTCTGGCAGCCCTGGTCGACGATGTCCTGATGATCCGAAGAGACATAGACTTAATGATTTGGCGATCCCTGATCATGAAAGCCGTGGCAATCTCAGGTTATATCGCTTCGGCAACATTCATTTAAAAAAACTGATGTGATTCTCCCCGTCCAATGTACCCCGTCGCATCACAAGATCGAGTCAAACAACGGCGCAACTCGCCTTGTGCGTGGAGTTCCTGGGGTGCAGTTCTTTCAGGGTTTGCCTAAGGGACAGGGATCGCATCTCAGAATGGGGCTGTTGCTATCGATGCCTTTGCGTTCGTATCTGTGAAGCACTTCCGCACCGGGGGGATTCATGGTTGCGGCAGAGGTTTGTTCTTTGTTAACGGGCACGATCCTTATGGGGTCCATCCGTTATCAATATATTCAGGGTGCATGTTCATTACATACCAAGTAGTCTAGACTAGTGAAAAAAGAGTACGTAGAGTACTGGGAAAGCTGCCGAACCATGGGTTAGACGTTGTTCGTTTTGAGCATGGAAGAGAACGCGTATATTGCACGATATCCCACCAAGTAAGAACGTCTTGGCTGGGGTCACTTGCGTCAGATCGAAGTATTGACTATTAATAGGCCGCGTGCGTAAGATACAAGTATTATTCACTATTAATAGGTTACGTGCGTAAGATCGATCTGGGTGCCGTTTGTAGTGGACAGTACCATACCTACGAGATAATGAGTTCCCTTAAGGAGTCCTGAAGAGACACGAGCGCTTGTACATGAGGTTCACCGTTCACACCTGCGTCTGAACATTGGACAATTGATCTAGTGATATGAGTGTTTGTTGGCCTTTTCAACGAGATCCCATTTCAAGTCATCCACCATATCATCGTCTAAAATATCATCAGTCAGCCTCGAGCTCGTCTCGCCACGACTTTACGCTGGCCTCTGAAGACCGTAATCGGTCAATCATCACATTCTAACATGCGTGGCATCTTTGATGGCCGGTACTTTGAGGTCGATGACGCGCGTATCCGCGTGGTATGGGATGCCTCTGGTATTAGTAGGTTTCGGGAAAAGCGAATGATGATGTCTGGGCCTGGCGGAAAAACAAATTGAATACACGACTGTGGATTTTACGTAATAGATTCTTCGAGTTGCCTACTTATCAATGATCTGAAACAGAGTATATTGCAGCAGCTCCCAGATCCAGTCCTCTCAAATGACGTGTACGTTATTTTCATTGTGTGCGATCTTCTTACAGCAACAGTCCGAACTAGTCCGCACAGGATTCATTTACAGCCGAAACGATCCCCCCAACAAAATGGAACGTATATACCCGGATTCGGGTGAGAAATGTGAGCCCCGCGCAGCATGGGACGGCCTCGTCGGATGGACGGCAAGGGCATCAACCACAACCACAATGGGACCATTGCAGACTCTAGTTCCTTACGAGGAAAGTACATGAGAAGGCATACACCAGGAATACCATGCACAAGATGGGTGGGGTCACACAGCCGGTAAAAACCGGGGCGATCGAGTCACTGTAGAAGAAACAGAACGTGGAGGAAGGTCGGCTGCAGTTCGGGAAGAAGATCGACACAGCAACAACACGTGATGTTGCCGGAGGATCAATGCCTGGATTCGATGGAGCTCATCACCTAGGATCGCTGGAGCATCCCGGAATCGTAGCGCATCAACCTCTGAGATCGTCGGGGCTTATCACCTGGAATTGCTGAAACATTTTGGAATCGCTGAGGCAACACCACCCGCCTTAGTATCAGCGCCTTGGATCCCCGCTGCATCACCGCTGGAGTTCGCCGGAGTACCATCATATCCAATCACCCGACCATGCCACCTGGTGGGGCTGCTAGTGCGTCTCGACATACCATAAGCAAGACCACCTAGAATAACCAGAGTGACGTCGTCTGGGGTCGACCGTGCATCATCGCCTGGAATCACTTGATCATCATCGACTGGCGCCACTGGTACAATGCAATTAAGGCTTCCGATCGCTAGAGCCTCGTCACCGTCGATTATCATCATGGGGCAATGAAGTATCCTCGTGTGGGACCGCCGGGTCTCATTCCCTTTGATCGTCGGAGCATCGCCGCCTGGATTCGTCGGAACATCCTCGCCTAGGGTTGCCTGAGTATTGGTGCCTAGCATCACCGCCTCGTGTCACCAGAGTAACATAACCTAGGCTTGCCGGATCGACGTTGTGTGCATCGACTGGGGTCGCACACCTCGGTTTCGCGTCTACAACCGCAAGTCATCAGTTAAGTACGATGGGGCAATCCCACGAACGTTATCATGCCCGAGAGCACATTTTCCTGGCTTCCGTCTATAACGCAAGAAATCCTGGATACAGAACGTTGTCGAGTAGAATAGAACACAGCCGCCACCTCGTAAATAAACCAACAGAGCGTGATGCAAAGAATATCAAAAACAATGAAATGCCCGCGATGGGAGTGATGGAACCTTCACCATTCTCGCACAGCACGTCGATGGCATCGTATCTGCGGGAGAACCAAACGGTGGAGTAGCCGCGCAACTGAAGCATGTTTTCACGGATCGATCCGTCGTGACGGGCATGGAAGAATTTGACGCAAACCACGAAGAAATGAGCACCGCACAACGGAAGTTTCACCAGAAAAATCGGGAAGAAGTCTTGTCCGAGGTTCCTGGCGCCTATTGCACATGAAGCCCGAGGTTCCTTCTTCGACCGTTGCCGCGGGGGATCCGGCGTAGCGGAGCGGAGACAAACCTAAAGGTGCGACCGCGCTTATCTAATATTTTCGTCACCGCTGCACTCCATGGTTTCCCGTTTTCTGAGTTGTGAGGAGCGGGTGTTTCTTCTGGTTTCTACTTGAACGTTTTCCAAGCGTTTCGGCCGGGTTTGATGTTTTGTTTCATTGTGCGTTTGTTGAATGTGTCGTCCTGTCGACTCCCCCCCTGCTGAGAGCCGGGGCGGGCGATCTGGGTAATTCGGACGCTCGTGTGTTGTCTCGGGACCGTGCTTTCGTTGTTGGCTTCACGTTTCGCCCTGCCCGCCCGCTACGAGCCGAGGGGGGTCTACGGATGTTCAAGGTGCTCATTCTGCTGTACAGAGTGCATGACTTTCGTGTTCTGACCTTTCCTGCGAAACTGGACCCCTCCCCCCCCCTCCCCCCTCGACTACGTCCATGCACAAACTTAGGATTAGTCCCCCCCACCCGCCCCCCTCGCTGGGGACGAGGCGATGGCGTCGTTTTTCTGTGTTTCTCGTCGATACCCTCTCGTCACCTTTTCCTCCCTTTTCCCGTTCAAATGGCGTTTTCCAGGGTTTTGTAGACTCGATATTCAGAGGTGTGGAAAACATGGGTTCTAGCAACCGCATTGTGCATATTTTACTCATGTTCTACTTCTGCAGTGTAGTTCGTGGAGACGGTTTTCCCCGAACAGCCCATGCTTCTACGTCTACGGCCCATCAGAATGGATTGTTGGTGTTAGGCAATTGCCGCGGAAGGCCGGTAATTACACCCTTCTTCTATCATGGTAGGTATAGGTTTCTGGAACGTTTGCGTGGAAGTAGCAAGGCGTATCTTAGATCGGAAGAAGAGGTGGGCCTGTTACGGAAATGTTAGCACATAGCCATTATGAGTCAATGTTCAGTATCACTGCTCTTGTGTATCGCAGATCTCATATGTGTAACGTACGTATGTGTGCGGAGGAATTACTTCCGTAGGATTCTCCGCTTGATATCTAGATATCTTGCTCTCTCGTGTGGCTTTCTCTTGTATATATTTCCGGATCATAGCTGTCCTGGTCATTTCTGGGAAGCGGCCGTCGTCTGGGCTCCTGCAACTCTGCGGTTTATGACTGTGTGTATTGGCCAAATTAAGCGCCACCGTTGTACTACTCAACACCTTCTATACATCTCGGAAGCACCTCGTCTTCCAGGCTATCCTCTCGCACCGTGCCATCACCTCGACTAACGTTGACAGCACAGCCTCTCAAACCACCGTGCCAAGGTATCACGCAGTATCAATGACAGGTTACGAAGCCTCGTGTGTGTGGGTGGGGGCCTGGGGCGACTGCGCGTCTACTGATGTCGCCGAGTGCTGTAGAGAGCGCACCCGTCCTCCAGAATTTGGATATTTTTGGATCCTCCAGGATTTAGATATTTTTGGATAATTTTCCGCGGGGAGCTACTGCCGGAGTTTGGTTTCTGCTGGAGGCCACACTGAGTCGACCCGATTGCTTACTGAGCCCGGACTGATCACGTGGGCTCTCGGCTGTACTTTCGGTACGCTACTGTTTGTGTAAAGCATTCGGGAGCACAAATTCTAGGCGCTGATTTCGGTCGGCGAATAGGGTTGTGCAGATTGTTAGTTCTGCGCGCGGCGCACCGTTCTTGGTGTTCGTCATGTCTGTAACTGGCGATCGAAATCTCCTGCGCGTGATTCTCTCGCGAAGGGTAGATATCTCCCACGTACTTAGTTGCCGGCTTGGTAGCGTGTGCAAGCTGATGATACGACTGCTAGTTGTTAGCCGCCTGCTGCTGTCGCTACACCTACGTAACCCGCTCACGTAGATTTGCCTGCGCGTTGTAGTATACGCGAGGTACACCTGCGCGTTGTGGTATACGCGAGGTAGGCCTGTCCAAGGTATCTTCCTCGTGCTGTTTTTTTTTTATCGGTGCGTGTGTAGGCTGAGGATCTGACCAGGCCTGTTTGCATCCGTGCAGCAGCCAGAGGTCTACGCTGCAAGACGCGTAGCAAGTCTCAGCAGTGCATGTGACCCGTGTACCTGCAGGATGAGGACAGAGCTGGCTACTCCGTCGTCTCAACACCGCAGTTTCGCCACCTGCAGTTGGTCATAAGCTGTGCTCGACGGGGCGCAGTGGTCTAGGCGGACGCTGGATAGCTAACGCCGGATCTGGGTCGTGAGCTACGGAGCTGTGACCTGAACGAAGCCTACTCCTGTGTAACATTGCACCTTATCCTTCTTAGGCGCGCCGGTCCTTTTCAGGCTCTCGGGGCGTCGTACGTGTGCCGAAAACCTGACCGCGCCCGGGAGTGTGACCCTAGCTTTCAGCGATGGCAGAATCATCGAGCTCCGGGCCCCACCGCATGCTAGACGCCGTTGAGACCATTTCAGGGCAGCAGGGTTTTCGCGTGTGGAAGACAAAACTCCAAAACGCAGTCAACCTCTTCGCGCCGGATCGTAAGCCTATCCTAGCCGGGGCCGATAGCCCTGCGGAACCTGAGCCGGACGAGGGAGATATGGCAAAGTGGGACCAGACTAACAGTCGCCTGTTCTCCCTCCTCTTCTTTGTCACCTCCGGGGTCTGCGCACGCCACCGTCCTTAATCACAAAGAGGCGGCGGATGGAACGGCGGCCTGGAAGACCCTCAACGAGCGTTTCGACGCTCACACCCAGGAAGCTCGACGTGCGTGTCACAGAGAGCTTTTCGGCCTTCGGCACCTGGCGTGCGGGGATCCCATCGATTTTTTCGCAAAAGGAACGGCTCTCAAGATTCGCCTCCAGGGCTTGGGGGAGGAGGTCTCCAAGGAGGTCTACGTAGACACCATGCTCTTGGGCCTGACGAAGGCCCCAGAGTTTACGTTGATCCGTGAGATGCACTACCGTGAGGAGTTCACGTCCGTTGACCGTCTCCAGGAGACGGCTAACCGCTTCTACATGGACCAGCAGTCGTGCAACGCGTCGGGGCTCGTGATTTCGGACCAGAGGACCGCGATGGCGGCGTCCTCATCCGACCAGTGCCATCGATGCAAAGTGTACGGGCATTTCCAGCGTGACTGCCCCCAACAAAAGCAGAAGAATCGTCCGGAGACGGGGAAGAAGAAGTGGAAGAACAAACGCGGCGGTGGTGGGGGGAGTGCTCAGCCGAAATGGTGCTCCTGCCACAACACCATCACGCACAGCGATGCTGAGTGTCAGAAAACGCAGGAGCTTTGCGCCAACAAGCAGAAGGAGCTCCAAGGCTTGGTTGCCAACCTCGTGCTGCTGCATTCCGCTGGTCAGGTCAATCTGCCCAACATCGGGAGCGCTCACTTGGCTCAATCCACTCCGGCGACGGCGCCGCAAGCTAACCAAATGAGCCGACTTCGTTCGGCTTCTCCTTCAGCGCCCAACGCACTCCACCGGCTGCGGCAACTTTGTCTTCTGCCTTTTCCCAGACGCCTCCGACGGCGTCTGCCGCCACTCCGGCGGCACCTTCATCTATCTCCTCAGAGTCACCTGCACAGGACCACCACTTGCCTTCGGGCTTTTTCGGTGCGTTCATGGCGACTCCTGTGGAGATGTCGCTCGCTCCTAGTCGCTCAGACGGGTCGTGCATCGGGATGGTTGTGGACAGCGGAGCGACCAACAACTAACTCGACCCTGCGCTTACATCAGGAGTGCGGGCCCACATGTGCGATGTCTAATACCTTCAGGTCCCTCACACGATCGTCGCCGCCGGCCAGGATCTCCTCAAGGGCTTAACATCGGGGACTATCTTCGGCGCGGTCACGGACGACCACAGAAATGACCGGCGCACCTCCTTTCGCGTCGTTTTGGTGCCAAACTTGAGCACCAACCTCTTTTCCGTGACCGCGGCGATGCAGAAGGGAGTGGCGACGTTGTTTCATCCGGCCAACCCCAGATTGGAATCCGGGGAAGAGGTTATCCCGATGCAAACCTGTGGGGTGGACGACGCGACCGGAAAACTCATGGGCTACATTGAGGTGAAACTAGGGGGTGGGGCCGGGGGCCAGATTGTCCTCGGGCAAGCCCCTGACGACCTTGCCTTAAAGTCGGAGTCCGCTGAGCTTTGGCACCGGCGCATGGGACACATTAACCACAAAAGCTCGGACGTCCTGAGGAAGGAGCCGGCTAGCGGTGTCGACTACATCGGCGACCTTAAGAAATGTAGTACCTGCCCACTCGGGAAGAACGCACAACAACCTCACCCCAAGCAGGCCACATACAGTGTTCTACGTCCTTTCCAGCTCGTATCCGTCGACACCCTCGGCCCCTTCACGCCTAAATCTTTGGGCGGGTTCAAATACGCCGTCAAGTTCGTTGACCAGCGAACCAAGTGGAAGGAGGTGGTGCTCGTGAAGGACAAGACGTGCTCTGTGGACGCCCTTGCGGTGTTCGTCAAGGAAATCGTCATTCCTACCGGCGAGCGCATGTATGCCCTCCGCGGGGACCTCGGCACGGAATTCACGAGCGCGGAGTTCCGTCAGTACTGTCAAGACGTCGGTATCAAGCTGGAGTTTGCTCCTCCGAACACCCCTCAGCAGATCGGAGCGAACGAGCTTGCCTGCCGGACGATTTTGAACATCTTGCGCTGTTTTCTCGCCGACTCGACACTTCTGAACTTCCTTTGGGGGGAGCTGAAGAAGACGGCCGTCTACCCGAGCACCCGGACTCCTCGCACAGCTGTGCAAAACGGGACGCCGTACAAGGCGCTCCACGGCAAGGATGCCTATCTCGGCCATCTCTGGGTGATCGGGTCCCGGGCGTTCGTGCACGAAGAGGTCCACACCAATAAGCTGGAGAATCATGCTTGGAAAGGCCAGCTCGTCGGATTCAGCAAGGAAAGCGAGTCCTACCGGATCCACAACTCTGCGGCGCGACGTATGCGGGCGAGTCAAAATGTAATCTTGATTGAGACGCCTTCTGTTGCACCCTCGTTGGACGCGCGCGGTTTTGACGACGGGGAGTTCACGTACGACGACCACGACGACGTGCTAAGAGACGTGCGAAACTACACTTCCAACCACTCGGCTGATTCGCTCTCTCCTGAAGGTGCCGTTGGGGATGCCGTCGGGGATCTATCTGCGATTGAGCTTCTCAAACGAATTTTGTAAGACAACCAACCGTGATTTTGGACTTGCACCTGATGGATCTACTCCTGCCAACGATGCGCCTGGGACTTCTGGTGGTACGCCTGAGGAAGATAGCCCTACCCCGCCGGGGGAAGTCAGTCTCCTGGTGCCGGTCAAAACGATGCGTCTTCTCCTGGATCGTCACCTGGTCCAGCGCCGCCGCTTGGTTCATCCCGCGGTGGTTCTGCTCCGTCTGGTACTGCGCCGCAGGGTGGTTCTGTGCGTGGACGCGGTTCGTCTCGTGAAGGGCGAGGTTCCGCGCCGACGCCTGCAGTCACCAGGCCTGCTTCGCGTGGTGGATCTGCGCGGGGAGGCATCACGCAGCGCGGTGAACGTGGCAACAGGTCTGCACGTGGACGTGGTACTCGTGGTGGACGAGGTTCCACGTCGACGCCTGCCACCACCAGGTCTGCTTCCAGCTTACCCACTGCAAAGACCATCAGCGAGCTTCGTCGCCACTCCTACGCGTTTACCCTACGCGTTTACCGCATCGGGGGAGTTTCCCGACATCGCCCACGTGGACAGCACATTCGGCTTCACGGAATACGCGCACGCTGTGAGAACAACGCAACCGAAAGTTTCACGGACAACCAAGGAAGCGCGGTCCACGCCCGAAACCGCCTAGTGGAACGCAGCAGCAGGATTCAAGATCGCGAGTCTTAAAGATCATCAATTTTACAATCTTCTTCCGCGCTCTATCGTTCCCGCTGGACGCAAGCGAATCAATTCGAAATGGGTGTTCAAGCGCAAGGCGGACGGCTCCTTCAAGGCTCGTGTAGTAGCTGAAGGTTGGAACCATGTTCCTGGCCTCTACTCTGGCAGCATGCAAGCCCCGGTGTGCATGGTTCAGAGCGTGCGGATCATATGCTGCATAGCCGTGCACTTCGGCCTGCTTCTACACCAGAAGGACGTCTCAACTGCCTTGCTGTACTCGGATATCCAGGAGTTGGTGTTTTTCGAGCAGCCGCCTGGCTTCGGTGTCAAGGACAAGGATGGAGGTGAGCTAGTGATGCAGATAGAGAAGAGCCTCTACGGGCTGGCCCAAGCCCCGGGAACTGGTTCGACACCATATCGACCCCGTCCTTGTCGAGATCGGCTTCGTTCGGCTTCAGTCCGACACGTGTGTCTACTTCTACGATCACGACGGTGTTCGGGTCCACTTGACCCTCTACGTGAGCGATCTCCTTCTGGCCAGCAATAACTCTGACGCCATGGCGATGGTGAAAGAGAAGTTAAAGCAGCGTTTCAAGATGACCGACATGGAAGCGGTGCCGCTCGTCTTGAGCATGGAGATAAATCGAGACCTTGAGCGTGGCACTCTCACAATCTCTCAAGAGGCTTGCTCCACGTCCATCCTGGAGTGGTTCGAAATGTCGGAATGCAAGCTGACCAACACGCCGGGTTACGGTCCCGAACTCTCCAACCAGCAGCCTGACGAGACTCTACTGGACGAGGAGGAAAAGAAGCGCTACCAAGCCATCGTGGGGTGCCTGATGTATATTTCTCAAGTGATAAGGTACGACATCATGTATGCCGTTGGTCAACTGGCTCGCCCGATGGCGAAACCCAGCAAGATCCGCATGGTGGCGGCGAAGCACACTCTTTGCTACCTCGCGGGGACAACCGACTTTAGCATTGCGTACAAGAGGGGAGTCTTCAAGCTTGCAGCCTTTTCGGACTCCAACTGGGCCAACAAGCCGGACAACGGAAAGTCCACCTCATGCTACTTCTCGATGCTGTGCGATGCGCCGATTGGCCTCAAGTCGGGACTACAAGGTCTGACTGCCATGTCAACCATGGAGGCGGAGCTGGTCGTGTCGGCTTTGGCGATGAAAAGAGCAGTGTTCTGCTCGAACATGCTGACAGAGCTAGGGTTCGGCAAGGACTTCGAGAAAGTGCCGTTGTACTCCGACAGCACAGCGACGCTGCACGCGCTGGGAAACCTCTCCTTCAGCTCGAAGACGAAGCACATCACGCTGCGCTTCTTCTTCATCAGAGAGCTCGTGTCGGAGGGAAGGATCTTCATACACTACATCCCGACTGACATCAACCCTGCCGACATCGGCACACAGCACCTGAACAAGCATCGCTTCAGGAACCTGCTGGACATCATCAGCAACTTCAGCGTGAACGACTTCATCAACCGCCAGTTTATCATCAACAGCCAGTTCGATTAGTCATGTTATATGTTTGTGTGTTTGTTTTAAAGCTGTTCTGTTAGTGCGAATCAACTTGCTCTTTCTGTAACCGACATTCGGCCTCGCACCATCACTGGTTGAACGAGCCATGTAGGAATGGAAGTCATGTTGGTCTGGCTTGTGCAGTAGCAGATTCACTTTAGCAAGCGCATGAATGTATTGTTGCGCGTGTAGAACTGAAACGTCACGTGGTACTTTAGTGGTTGAAACGCATGAAACGAAAATACTTGCTTGAATTATTCATCACTACTTTGGCACGAGTTAGAGCAACTTCCATTGAGGGGGAGTGTTATGGAAGTGTTCGCACAAAACCATTATGAGTCAATGTTCAGTATCACTGCTCTTGTGTGTCGTAGATCTCATATGTGTCGGTTCCAGTGTAATGTACTTATGTTTGCGGAGGAATTACTTCCGTAGGATTCTCCCCTTGATATCCAGGTAGCTCACTCTCTCGTGTGGCTCTCTCTTGTAGATATTTCCGGATCATAGCTGTCTTGGTCATTTCTGGGAAGCAGCCGTAGTATGGGCTCCTGCGACTCTGTGGTTAATATCTGTGTGTATTGGTTAAATTAAGAGCCACCGTTGTACTATTCAACATCTTCTCTACATCTCGGAAGCACTTCGTCTTCCAGGCTATCCTCTCGCTCCGTGCCATCACCTCGACTAACGTCTACGGCACAGCCTCCCAAACCACCGTGCCAGGGTATCACACATTATCCATGGCAGAGCCCACAACAACCTAGCTGCCATGACATCTGCTATCAGTATGTATGTCTTTATCGGGTATGGGGCTGGCGTAAGCTGCTGTTCTTGAATCACGTCTTATATAAGGAAGCTGCTCTCTTCCATCGTATCTCAAACCACACACGTGAGCAACAACGAGGACCAACCGGTGAATAAATGTTTAAAAACAGAAACGAGGACCTACTCAACAGGCAAACCTGGCAGGGAAAACTCTGCCTCCCGGCCATTGCAACCTCGCATGATACACGTCTCCCACCGCCTCCTCCGTTACTGCGGGATACCCCTCTGTCTGCATTCCCTGGCGCAGATCCATCGCTACGCAGTGTTCCTCGTGTGACTTTTTTGAGTTCAAAAGACCTCCCCAGCGACATGGAACACGGCATCCAACACCCTGGAGAACACGTTCGTGAACCTGCCGTGACGGCGGTTAGCTCGCTTTTCGCGATATGATTGTGGGGCCCTCCCTCCCCCAAAGCTGCTCTCTACCGTGCCTCGCCCGCCGTCGCCGCCACCCTCGAAAGTTAAAAACCCCGACCGCTCGCTGGACTGAGTGGGGACAGCCATATCGCGGATACAAGCCTCAAGATAGACACAGGCCGGACACACATATTATAAAAAATGAAAATACACTCCAGCTGTGAGATCGAAGATTTCGTCGAAACTCATCTTTGCAATATGTTGTCTATGATATGTACTCGCTTGTTTGAGTATAAGACAGGTAATAGAAAGGAACGTAAATATTGACCGACAGGCCGAGTTATAAGTCTTATTTGGGAGAACGCGTGGGCAACACTTAACATCAGCACACCACTGCTGTTTCTCGTAGTATATGATTCTCGTATAATATACTACTACCTAATACCTGGCGTTCCTGCAAAAGTCGGTCAGGGTTTCTTAACACACATTTTTGTTTCGTATTTACTGTCATGTACTTGTAACGGATGGACGAGACCCCCCCGTATCGTCGACGTAGCGTACGTAGTACAATACAAAGTGGGCAAAAGGCTGACACCTTCTGCGCATATTCTGCAACATCGAACTACTACTAATTGTCACGAAACGTGCGGATTTGCACACGTTCACACTGTTGTAAGCTTGGCGGGACTTTTTTGCGTTCGAAACGGTGCTGTTCCAAAGGCTGCCGTTTGGAATTTGCCGACGTTTTTTTGCCGATTTTGCGTCAAAGCTGACTTTCCAAAAAGGTGCTCAGAAGGTCGGCCCTTTGCTTATGCACCACTATATCGACAAAACGGGGGTGTCGCGCGTCCACCGGTGTGTACCAGTAGACCGGGTGGATGGGGTCCGCGGAAGGCGCCATGTTGAGAGTTCCGTATGGCGTCGATTCCACCCGTTATCACCCGTCTATGCAGACCCGCAAGCGCGGGCACACGGGCACACCTGACACAAAGAGAAAGAAGTTCTGATGGTACAGCAGTATAGTGGACCATCTGCCTCCTAGCAGGCACATCGATCGCGCTATGTTCATCTGGGTGTCCAATCACGAATGCTACTCTTGTGCTGCCCTGCTCTGCTGCTGCGCCTCATGTACCATACTACATGCGGTTGCTGCTGTGCAAAAAAACGTTCGAATTTCAGTTCGGGTATGCTTGCTGTTGGGTCCAAAATATTTCATTTTTTCATATCATAATACAGTTAGTACTTCGTATTATGTATTCATTTTTCGGTTGGGCTCTCCAAGGTAATCTTTGGAAATTCTAACTGCGGGAAGCGGGGATGTAGAAATCACAATTAATTGCTCCGCGTTTTTTGCCCGTGCGCCGTCAACGCGTCAACGCCCTCGACCTTCGCGCAGCGATACCATCGACTCCTGGATTAGTGTCGTACTCTGGAATAGACGTGTCTATTTGAAGTATGATGAGAGCTGCTGTGACCGCTGCTGCTTCCCGTGGAGCCTCCCTCTCGCGATGCAGGTGAGTTGTTTGGATGATGTAATAACGCGCTCTGCTGCTGTACTGCTGTACCTGGTAGCGTTGAAGAACTCCCCGGAAGTTGCAGGATACTGCTGCTGCTGTCGCTGCTGTGTATGTACTTCACCTGGTGTTGCCACTGCTACCTTGTTCTGCTACCCGTCACTACCACGTCGTACTGCTGCTGCTTCTGTTGCACGAGTTGTCGCCAGCCTTGAGCTGGGGAGGGCGTTCCGGATGAGAGCCCCACTCCTAAAATCGTGGAGTTACTACTACGGCTGTACTACTTTACTCGTGCGTCGCGATATTTCAACTGATTGTATGTACCTGGTATGCAGCAACTACAACTGCTGTAACAGCAGCATATCGGTACCCTCGCTTGACGCTGCCTGGCTTCTGCTTTCTCAGCAGCACAGCAGTAGAAACAAGCATGAACCAAACATCAGGTCCTCTTGCAACTTGCAGTCACTACTCGTGGTCGTATGCACGCTGCAGGGATCCCTCTATGAAACTCGATTCCACCTGTACTCGCACTATGGAGGGAAATACCGGCACTATAGCGGCAACCGGCACTACACCTCATGCTGTCAGTACGTACTTGTTTCCATCTGCGCCAGGCGATTTCAGCCGGAACTACCTAGTACTCGTAAAACAGCAGTACTCTCCCACTCTACTCGCATCTTTCAGCTACCAAGCTTTCCTTATGGACCCGCTCAGTCGATCTCCGGCCAAGGGATCGAAGACAGCCGAGATCGTGGAAAACATCAACTGTGAGCGAAATTTATTTCCTGAAACTCCTATCTGCAAGCTGTGTGTGATACCTCGATCGCGCGTACTGCGGAGTGTGTAGTTTTTAAATGGCGATCTACAATTTCTGGCGGCCTTCATACCAAACGAACTCGCCACCTATTCTTGTAGAGAGCACACTGAACTCTTGGCACTAAGTCTGACCTCTATCTTTCACGACATCCATACCTGCTACGTACTACTTCGAAGTAATAATATTTGGGCATCGCACCAGTCTGCGACCGGCGGCCATATGGCCGCCGGCGAAGCTCCCTTGTAAAACACTACTGAGTACCATAATTATGCGATGAAACGCCTCGCCCGAGGCGAACGCCCCAGGCCGCTATTTTCGACGGAAACGAACATTATCCGTTGTAAGGCCGGTGACAATGGAAGGCCAAAAGATTAAAATATTTCCCGAAGACCCCAGACAAACTTTGCCTGAACGGTCGCCTATGGGCCCAATGTTGTAGAATTGTTTTTTGGAACTTTCCAATTTTCCGGGGGGAGATGTTTCTCTCGGCGATCTTGGCCAACGCCTGCTTGAGAATTCTCAAGCAGATCTTGGATTAGACGCGGCGTGATTTATTGTTCTTCGCACGCTTCGTTCGACGAAATCAACGACAGCATCATGAACTCTGAACGTGACGAGTTCGTTAAGGGCTCCGACCCCTTCCTTGGTGCACAGTGCTCACTCTACGGCCGGTGATTTGTGACGGACGCCGACTGGGTTTCTGTAAAAAAAACATTTGGCGGCTGGTGTGCAGAAAACTGACACAAAAACACTCTTCTTGATGTTGTTGTTCTCACATTAAATCGCATAATCAAGTCCGTGGTCACAGGACAGGCTCCAGTCACTCTGGAGCTGAGGAATACCGCAGGGAAAAGAACACAAACAAACTAAAGGTGGTACACGTATACATTTCACAGCTGACGCAATTCATGCCTCCGCCAGAAACATATAAAATGTGAAATGGGGAGTCAGCGTACGATTTGCCAGGTCCATACTGGTGCATACGTCTCACTACTCGCGCCTGGAAAAACCGACTATATAACCGCTTGCCACCCAAGAAAGACTACCACGCATATATTGCACGTAGTACCTATCACTACGCACACGCACGTCAGACGCAAGTCAACTGGAAAAAAAAAACAAAGAAAAGAAGAGAAAGGAAGGGAAAGGAAAGGAAAGGAAAGGAAAGGAAAGGAAAGGAAAGGAAAGGAAAGGAAAGGAAAGGAAAGGAAAGGAAAGGAAAGGAAAGGAAAGGAAAGGAAAGGAAAAGAAAGGAAAGGAAAGGGAAAAACAAAGAAAATAAGAGAATGCAAAGCAAAGCAAAGCGAAAATGGAAAGGAAAGAAAGCGAAAAAGGAAAGGGGAAAAAGAAAAGACAAGAAAGGCAAGAAGAGAAAAGAAAAGAAAGCGAAAAAGGAAAGAGAAAGAGAAAAAAACGTCATACTAGCGGACCGTAGGAACTGACTAAGGGCAGCCTTGGGCTCGTGGGGTATCAAGTGCATCAATGGCACTGGGGAAAGAACGCAACAAGGCGAAGAAGTCAGGGCGGCCTTACGCTAACGTTTGACGACCATTGGAAGGCCCCCAAATTTCAAGACGATGATGGCCAGACCCAGACTTCAATCTCTTGGGCAGGATGCCCCCCCTCCCCCCCCCACCCCGCTCCCCCCTTCCCCCGGCCCCTTGGAGATGCCGACGGTGGATGGCGCTGCCGTGGCCTTTGCGAGTCGCTCTGCAGCTCTGCGGCTCTCCATCTCATGCCATTTCCGCATAAACAACTCGGCTCCCTCCTCTACTCGCCGAAATCATTTGTCGGCCTTCTGAGCAGCCTTTCGCCACCCTTCGACTTTCATTCCAAAGACCGACATATCCTCTTTCAGATGCACCAGCCAGTCGTTCTCTTGCCCCCCCAAGTACCCCTTACCCACAACAAGTCCCCCAAACATTACCCTCAGTGGCAGACGCTCCTCCCCCATACGTGCTACGAATCCCGCGAACAATATCCTCCGTTTGCGCACTATTTCCTGTATGCTCTCGGAAGCTGTCTTGCCAAGCGCGTCGGCGCACAATAGGGGGTGGTCGTCCCGCTTTCGTTTCCGCCATCCGAGGCATGGGAGGCGCATGGCGTGGTGAACCCGTCGTAGCCTGTCGTCGACAGGCTTGTTCGGGCTCCACGTCGTGCAACCGTTGAGTAGTGTCTCGATCACCTGGGCTTTCAGCAACCACGCCTTCAACCGTTAGCGCCGGGTGATCATAGATTTCCATCTTGTATGGCTGGAAGGACGCTCAGACCCTCTGAAGACGCCGCGTTATGTCAATGCTAAGGTCTCTGTCTGCGGTGATAGCCCCGCCCAAGTACACAAACTTGATTGTTTTTTTGTATTCCTGGCCGGCTGCATTGATTGTGAACAACACCTTCCCCCCGCCTTTGGTTCGCAGGCACACTATCTCTGTTTTCGCCTCGGAGACCGTAAGCCCTAACACCGAGCACGCAGTCATGATCACGGCAAGCATCCTCCCAAGCCCTTTTGATGATCGCGATACTATGCTCGCATCGCCACCGTACAGCACACCCCACAATCTCTGCACCTCCTCCTCCTTCCCCCTCCGCCCGTCGACTTTGCCTGTGCGTGAAGTATCCTTCTCGCCTTTATCCTTCCGTTGGAGCTGTACCATGTCGTCCGTGATGGCTGCATCAACAAGGAGGCGGTTCTCGGCCACACGCAGTACCGCCATGAAAAACATGTTGAACTGCAGTGGCGCGAGCACGCATCCTTGCCTGAGACCTTGCCCCACGTCGGACTTATCCGAGCAGTCTCCATCATCCAACCGCACGCATGCTTGCATGCCGTCGTGGAATTGGCAGATGACGGCGAGCATTCCCGGTGGCACGCCAAAACGAGCAAGGACATCCCACAGAAGGGTTCAGTTGACGGAGTCATAAGCTTTGGTGAGGTCGATAAAGCACAAGTACAAGGGAGTGCCCTTCTTCCGCGCCAGTTCCTGCAGTCGTCGTACGACAAACATCATGTCAACCGTCGAGCGTTGGGGTCTGAACCCATACTGTTCCTCCGGCAGAATGTTCTCGCGTTCGCAATAGTCGCTCAGGCGACCCGCGATGACTTTGAGGAATACTTTGCCGTCGTGAGCCACGAGGAAGATGCCACGATAATTGCCACACTCACTCCGATCTTTCTCCTTGTGCAGCACCTTAATCGTTGCATATTTCCATTGTTGCGGCACGCCACCTCCCCTCCACACAGCGACGATGATATCGCTTTCCGAGAGTGTTCAATTCTCCTTCGTCCGCCAAAACGTTCAAGAGCTCGGCCGGGAGACCATCGGGCCCTACCGCCTTTCGGTTCGCCAACGCACGGATCGACTCCTCTACTTCGTACCTAGACGGGACATCGTCCAGTGGCCTGCACGGGGGCCACTGCTTATGCTCGTCCACAATGCTCGGGTCAAGGGTCGGCGACGAGCAGTTTGTGAAACCACCCCACTCACCGCTCGTGAATGAGGGCATTGCCCCGCAGCAATCGACCTTCCTCGTCCTTGATGCACTGCGAGTTAAACGTCCTCTTCCCTTCCATATCCATCCCCTTTAGGTGTTTGCAGAAGCCAAATTGATCACCTTCTCGGATGCGTCCTTCGAGTTGGCCAACGTGATCTTCGAAGAACCTCTGTACAGCTTCCGCCCACGTTCGCTTATTTGGTGGTCGCCTTCAAGGCTCGCCGTAGGCCACGACCGTTTGGAGCATAACGGGCCCACGTCCTCGCGTCTTCCCTATCCTGCCATTGTGCGTTCAACTCCGCTTTCGTCTCCTCGGTCGCACACCAGCCCCTCAGTACTTGTTTGCGCCGAATAGGGGGCGCTATGTCGGCCGCATTCGACAGTGGAGTCTCGGTTAGTACTGAGGTCATGTCATCAACGGTATTAGTACGGGGTGTCGGGGAGGCAAGCTTGGCTGCTATCGCTTCTTGGAAATTCATCCGGAGATGCGGGTCCGCCGTTTATCTTGGTAGATCAATAGCTCGCCGGCTTTTGACAACTATCTTTGGACGATTTGGTGCGATGCGGCCCAAAAGGCGGATATTTCCGAATACGAGGTTATAGTCTGTCTCAGCGTTCTCCCTGGGTGGGGTCCGCACAGTGACATTACGTACCAATCGTCTATCCACTTGCCGTGTCAGTATGTAGTCAAGCCTGTATTGGGCCTTTCCGCGGTTAGGACTCTAAAACGTGTACGGTATACCCCGAGCAGATGTAGCATAGTACGTGTTGAAGACGGCGAGTTTGTTATCAGTTGCGTGAGTCAATAGTCGCTCTCCGTTGTCGTTCAGCTCATCACGTATGCACCCAATACCTTGCTGTCGGTCCACTCGATCCCTCTCATGCCTGTACGAGCATTTGCGTCCATCAGGACAAGGAGGTGGTCCCTACTGGGAACCTCCTTGACCACCTCGTCAAGTGAATTCCAAAAGTAATCCTTTTCGCTGGTGCTCTTGTCGAGAGTGGGAGCATAGCCTACAATAAAAGACACACCTTTAAATTTCCCTTTTGAGTTGGATGCGAACCTTCATCAATCTAGCACTGATGCACTCAACCACGACGTTGCCCTTACCCATCCCTGCCACCATAGACTCTCTAACAGCTAAGCCTACCCCGTGCTTCCCCTTTTTCTCGTGCTTTTATCCGTCTGCTCCTGAGCAAACCACAACATACCCCGCCGCCGTAAAAGCACTTTCTCCATCGCGCCTCACCTCCTGCAATCCTATGATATCACAACCTGCGTCCTCGCAAGTCTTCAGTATCACCTTGGCGAGGCCTATGCCGCCCGTGCCCTTGAAAGCAAGTGCGCGAACGTTGTACCTACCCACGACGACTTCCCCCGCTCTCGACCTAGCCCTTGCACCTATGCGTATTTTCTGAGCAGCCCTCCGAAACCTCTTACGTCTCCTCCTCTTCTTCCGAGAGTCCGATTTCCTGCCTTCCACCCTCCATTTTTCCCAGACAGAGTACTTCCCCTCTCCGTCTCCCTTCGCCCAGCCCGGTTCTTACCTAAGTGCCAACGTGAAGAGGGCAGCAGTCCCGACACGCCACGTTCATCTCCTTCCCGACTTTGGTGCTTACTCACGTGAGTTCGATCCTCTCTTCTCTGTTCGATACGAGCCCCATGCTTTCCGCGGCGGTGATACAATACTGCGTCCGCACGCAAGGCTGCTGCGTAGAACAATTCCGCGAGGAACTTTTTGGCCTTGTCGCTAGCTCTCACCGCCGGCGCGGTCATACCCGAGCGCTAGTTCAGCACACGAGTACGGTCGACGCCGCACACACCTTCAGGAGCTCTGACACGTTTTGGAAAAGCCTCAGGCCCGAGTACCACCCCGGCCGGGGAGCAGCCGAGGGGAGTTACGTGAGTATCTCTCTATCGTCTCCCGACGAGCAAAAAAAACACAGATTTTTGAGAGGATTTGACGGAAGACCACACGACAGTTTAAACAACATCTCACGCCCTAGGGCATGGATCGAAACGAACTCTTCAGCGCTGTCACCTAATCTCATGTGAACACGTCCGGAACGAAGAGGAGTGACCATGGGTCGTCTCTATCTCGAGGTCGAAGGCCAATCGTGTTTGGTGGACAATGTTGATGAATCCTTGATGATTTTTTTTACAAACTGACCCATTGGGCCACATGACTCAAAAAGAGCCAAAACAAATATGTACCAGGTATATTTCAATCGTTTTTTTTTCCCATAGCGACGTTACCAGGAATATTTCAGCAATAACCCCGAAAAAAAGTTTGGAACTTGTAGGCCCAACTATCGGCTTTCCATTAGCATCGGTGTAAGCGCCCCCTATTTGAGCAACGATCCGGAAACCGCCCCTGCCTCTTCTTAAACGCCCCCTTTCAAATTTTTGGGGTGAACGCCCCGGGGCGTAGCTGGCAAGAAAGTTGGGTTAGGAGAATGAAGCTGTTTCCGAAGCATTTAACCGGTTGCTCTACATATGCCTAAATACATGTGTTGCGCTACAGCCAAACAGACATAATCAGCCGAGGACAGGCAGCCAAATGCAGTAACAACGCTCTGCTTAATCATCGCTCCACCACGAAAATCATCACTCGGCCACGAAATCAGTACCGGTATGCCGGTAAAACCGGTACGTTTGTGTGTTCCTCACATCCAACTGATATTTCCACCCATGTTTCTTTCTACCCATGTTTTGGGCATCCAGCACAACCAATGCCCGTGCTGACGCCTCCTCCCTCAGAGACGAGCTCTACTGCTGTGGCCACACACTTCATACAGAGATACGCATTGCAAGTATAGGTGATTGGGCCGTACAATACCAAACGCACTGAATGTGGGGGCGGAAAAAATGCAAGCCAGTACACCAGACTACGTGCAAGGAATAAAGGAATTACTAAAAATAAAGAAAAAGCAAAAAGGAAGAAAATGGTGGAATTAACACAGGGGGAACAAAGTAACACAGGGGGGAATGCATCCCAGGAAGACCAATGATTGAGTAGACCAAACGGCAAGATCAAAATGAAAAATAAGCAGGCATACGTCCCTTCGTGCGTTGTCGTTCTGCTTCTTGTTTTTTTTGTATTGCCCCGGGGGTCGAAAAGGCTCTACACCTACAGTAGTTGCATATTACGCCGCGGCCATATAGTAAACACCCCGCGTTGCTTCTACACACTTGCACATTTTTTTTTTGTCTGCGTTTGATGGCATATTAGGGTACGTACTGTAGCGGCAGCAACGGGAGGTCCAACGTTACAGCGTGCACAGCAAATAATAGTGGCCACGCGCAAAGTAAAAATACAGCCGAGGTGGATGGCGGCAGGTATCATGAGTTCCGCCAACGCAAACGGACAACAACGACTACCAAAAAATAGGCGGTATCATTCACGGGGGAGGAAACAACAACATTTCCCATCCCGCTTCGAAACCGCTTACGTCCCGGTTTATAGGGGGGAGGGGGGCGGGGGGGCGAGTCATCACAGTTACTTCCCAGCTCAAATCGTGCCTTATCGACCTTTTTTGGCCCACAGTGGAGACGGGTGCCACCCCTTCTCTCCCCGGGCACGTGCCTTCCTTGTTGTCGCGCATAAGGTTCAGCTCTCCCGCTGTTCGTCGACTTGCATGGATTTTCGCCGACTCGCGCTCTTGAGTCATTTGAGTTCACGAAGCCGACCTCGATAGTTACGCGGCTTACTATTGAACCAGCGGGTACACTGTAGTTCACCCGTTCAGCAACATAACACCTTGCACCTTGTCGTCATCGTTTGTTTTCTCTCGTTTCTTGCGTCGGATTCGTGGGGATCGATCCGTCCCTCTCTATTTTTAGTTTTTAAAATACATCGCAATACATCACCATACTTCACAATACATCACAATCAAACTTCGGGACGAAGCAGTCGGGGCTCGTGCTCGGCATCCCCCGGGGAAAGAAAAGGCGGTTTGATCGCCGATCGATGAAGTAGGGGGCTGAACGGACCGCAAAAAATATGCGAAAAAACAGCCTGCGCATACATATACGAAACGTTAAGAACGACGGAAGACCTCATTTTCGGGTTTGGAGTTGCATTTACACGTAGTTTGAGGCTCCTCGCTCAATGAGCTCTATGCAGACGCTAGCAGAAAGAAAATGCAACTCGACTAACGATACCATGGCCTAGGGCTAATGTCTAATCACATTCTTACATCAACATGGCATTAGGCTAATATCACATCACCATAATACATTAAAATGACAGTGGGCTAATATCAAATCACAATATTACATTAAAACGAAATCGGGAAGATACTGGGCCGTTCCTCACAGATGGGTTAGGGTTAGCCCCACCTTGTTCAACAAACGACAAAAGGTGTACTTGGAAGTAGTAGTGTAACCTCAGTTGGGGGGGGCAGTAAGGTGGCGGTGGTGTGGTATACACTATAGAGAGCAATATGGCCGCCTTCTTGAGGGACGCCGCCTTATTCATTCCAGGTTATGCGTGCAAGTCCACAGTATTAATAGCAGCAACGAGAGATTTTGACCGCCTTATTGAGGGATACCGCCTTAGTTGGGGACTGCTATTAATACTAATACTAAAGTACTGCATATCACTGGACTGCTACTGGACTGCTACTGGGCTGCATATTATACCATATTATAGCATATTGTAACCCGTCGTAGCACGCTTCTGTTCCTTCAACACTGCCCAGCTAATTACCACGACTGCTATGAAATAGCGATACAAACATTCTCCACGTAGACGCGGTACAAGTAGCAGAAAGGGCGTAGGTATGCAGGCATGATTGTAGTGATCGCGGGTAAGACGTCCAAGAGGGATCCGGGTAGCTGTAGCATCGACATCTACACGAGATATCCCCACCACGCCAGGGCCCAAAACTTCGAGCTAAAACCTTTTTTTTTATCCCCCCAGCTATGTGTGACATCAATCATACATACCCCTCCGCTAGGTTGAAACAATACCCTCGTTAGGGCTTGGGTATATGTTGTTGGCGTTCTTATATTAACTCGCATGATGAAGTCCGTGGTCACAGGACAGGCTCCAGTCACTCTGGAGTGGCAAAATGACCATGGAAAAAAAAGCATGCCAAACGTGGTACGGGCACATGTGATAATGTAGCTAAAGCAAGTCGGATATCCGCCACAAGAGATGAAAGTGAAGTGTGTGATGTCGGGAGTCAGCGTACGTACATATCAAGCACATACTGCTATATACAATCAAGACTCGCGGCTGAACCGACTACACCACATGCCAACTAGGAAAGCAAATAATTTAAAAATTCCCAAGAGAAAACAAGCTCAAGGAAGAAAGAACGAAAAAATGAGGGAAACGGAGAGCGACGCAAGGAAGATAACTCGCCAGCAGGGGGGGTGTAGCGAGGTAAAGGCAGGCGACACTGCGGTACGAACAAAAAAGCACACGTCAGATACAGGCAAATAAATATTGGGCAACCGCGTTTTGCACGCAGTAAGTGAATACGTGATCTCGCGGGCAGGGGTGAGGGTGACGAAAATTATCAACCAACTAAGCAGCCGGCGCTATTTTTTCTCATGCAAACGATGGTACTTGCCGGGTTCCCTTGCTCGGTGGCTGAGCATTTTTTCTTTAGCTTCAATAAGAGTGCTGTCCCCCTCTTCAACTTGCGACACCCCCGCCATTTAAAGTCGACCACACCCCGAGGGGGAACCTTGTGCATACCACTAATAACGTTAATAGTACTAATAATACCCATAATACTACGGTGCACCTACCTTATGTTGTAGGATGGGCAAAACGTGAGGTAAGCCAGTTTGGGGACAGGCTGGATCTGCTTTGTGCCCAAATCTCCCAAGCGTTTCCCTCGATCGAGGCTCTCGACCCATCAGCACTCTGAAACACTTGAACACGGCAGCTGAGCAGTTGTGCAGAGCATGTTGGCCTTGCAACCCACCAAGGCACCCATCCAGCTACCCAGCAGGACCCACGACGCCCTATATAGATACATAACTGCGATCTCGCGAAGCACAGGAGGTCATGTTGTCCCCCCCTGCTAGCGTTGGACGCGTCTATGTGTCTGTCAATGTGTTTGCAAGCGATTTGCGCTCGGCGAGGGTAACGCCATGCCCGATTGGTGCTTGAGGGTAGGAAATAAGTCGATTAAGCGTGACTAATAGAGCAATTCGATTAGAGTCGATGAGGGAGGAGAAAAAAGCTGGAATATTTTCGAGAAAGAAAGAAATGAAGGCACAAACCGTAGTGGGGAGGGGCGAGGAGAGCTTGATTGGTGACCCCGGGTCTGAGTTGCGTCTGAGGAAGGACAAGGAGAAAGGAAAAGTGCGAAGATAACAAAAGGGATGGGCAAAACAATAAGATAGAATAAAACACCGGCATTCACCGACTGGATTTTGATGGAAGGCAGTAGGTATACCTTCACTGTTAAAAGACTGAAGCAGTTAGGCCGATTGGCGTTCTGAGTAAAAGTATACGTTCTCTGTTGTGAAATGGAAGCAATCAGGCCAATTTGGTGTTTTGGGGGGAAGTTGTTCTTTAACTGTTGAAAAGAAGAGGCAACGAGGCGGGAGTAACGCCTTGCCCGATTGACGTTTGAGGATAGATATAGCATGCCGTAGCTAGTAGTCACGCTACGTTGTGTCGTCGCGGTATTCGTGGCTGTTGGTTGGCTAGCTGCTGGTTGGCTGTTGGTTGGCTGTTGGTTGGCTGTTGGTTGGCTGTTGGTTGGCTGTTGGTTGGCTGTTGGTTGGCTGTTGGTTGGCTGTTGGTTGGCTGTTGGTTGGCTGTTGGTTGGCTGTTGGTTGGCTGTTGGTTGGCTGCTGGTTGGCTGTTGGTTGGCTGCTGGTTGGCTGTTGGTTGGCTGTTGGTTGGCTGTTGGTTGGCTGCTGGTTGGCTGTTGGTTTCGCCGAGTTCCGGTAGAACTTGAAACGGGGACATGACTTCGTTCTAAACCCCTGTAGAGCCGCACCCATCGTGGGGAATAAACTACTTGGAATTATAGTGGAATCGTTTTTGCAAAGGTAAAAGTATGTATATATACACGGGCAGCGCTCCGGACAGTGCGGCGATAGTAGCCGTCTGAAACTTGGGCTGGAGTGGATGTAGCTGTCCAGATGGCAAGGCCGTAGTCGCTTTCAATCGTTTCTAAGGCGAAGCCGTTGCTGTCGGCTGTGGCTTGGGTATAGCTACCTCGCTCGCAGTGGTATGCCGTTTAGCGTAAACGTTAATCTCGTCTGGGCTGGTCGGTCTTGCTCGTCGTATTCCTTGCGCTGCGGGTGTTTTTTTTGTTTTTAATTTTTTCCTTGCCCCCCACCCTTTTTTTTTGCTTTTTTCCTGCAATTTACGACACCCCCGGGATTTCCATTCGTCAATGGCGCATCAATCGCGCATCAATCGCGCATCCCGAAGGGGAAGCTTGAAGAGATGTGACGTGACATGCAATAAGTCGGGAAATGGATTATCACCCTGAGACCCCGCCCGCAATCTGTTTTCCCCTCTGAGTCGCTCCGAACTCCTCGTGCGATAGCAGAACATGGTAGTCAACTTGGAAGCCAACTGACTCCGAGAAGAGGTCCAAAACCTCGTTCGTTAAGACGTGCCCGGCCTGGCGTGCCACTCCCCAAAAAGCAAACAACGCTGCCATCGCTGACCACAGGTATCTATCTGACGCCGTTGCAGAAAGTTCTTCATTGTCTCGGCCGTGCTATCATTGGTGGGTGTTTCTATGCGGGGATGGACAGGTGTGCCGGCCACAAATATCATTGGCGGGCGCTCATATTATACCCGTCTCGCCAATCTAATCTTGGAATATTGGCAATTTTTGTTCACAATAATTTTCGTCTCGCCCAACATGCCCATGGCACCAATAGCAGGGCTGGGGGTGACGCTGCGAGGGGGTTCTTGACGTGGAGCAGCCTACCAGAGGAGCACACCATGATCAGAGACATGTGCCGCAACTTCGCCGACAACGAGCTCGCTCCAAACGCCGGGGAGTGGGATAAGAACCACACTTTCCCGAAAGATCAGGTGCGGACAAACGAGACGACACACGCCCGCCTGGATTACAAGCGGACGTTCCTATTGACGTACTGCATCACAATATGGGTCCAAATAGAAAACGTTTTTACGTACTGTAGAGGCTTCCCAATAAGGCGGTATGGGTAAGGCGGCATCCCGATATGAGACGGTCAAAATAGCTTGGCGCGACTGGGGAATAATGAATAGTGAATAAAATGCATTAATAACCTGTAACGAATAAGGTGAATAAGGTGAATAAGGTGAATAAGGTTAATAAGGTGAATGGGGTGATAAGGTGAATAAGGTGAATAATGTGAATAAGGTGAATAAGGTGAATGAGGTGAATAAGGTGAATAAGGTAAATAAGGTGAAAAAGGTGAATAAGGTGAATGAGATGAATAAGGTAAATAAGGTAAATAAGGTGAATATGGTGAATGAGGTGAATGAGGTGAATAAGGTGAATAAGGTGAATGAGATGAATAAGGTGAATAAGGTGAATAAGGTGAATGAGGTGAATAAGGTGAATAATGTGAATAAGGTGAATAAGGCGACTTCCCCCAACAAGGCGATCGCGTCGTTGTGGCACACCACAGCACCGCCTTACTGAAGGACCCCTTCTTTATCGTATCGTATGGGTTATCGTATCGTATGGGTTGGGTTATGGGTTGGGTTACCGTATGCCTTATTGTTGGGCGATGCGGCAAATATTTTGAGCCATACTGGTATTGACATTTAACAATGACTGTCACCGTTTTAGGAAAGGCCTGTGTTTACCGTCCGTTGCAAACGTATTTGCACGTTGAGGCCACGGGGGGTCGCGCAGGAATATTTTGAGTGGAAGCTCGTATGGAGGCATATCCCGTACATATAAACCACTTGACAATAGAGTATGGCGTCTGCAAACGAGATCCTTGTTTCGAAAATTTAGAAAACCTGCAGCAAAGATCCAATACTACAGAGATTTTGAGGCGTTTTTATTGTTAGTCCTTTTTCGTATTCCGTAACTTCCTACCCGTCACGGGAATGAAGTACAAGGTATTGTTTGCCTCCAGGTTTCTTCGAAAGACCTACTGAAGACAACAAGCGTTGCATCATTCGCCTGGCGAGCAGCAAGCTTTTTATGAGAACCGTTTTTTCATCGGTGATGTATCCTTTGCATTAGGCTCCCGCTTTAATTACAATATTTTCAACGATTTTGGGAGCTTGGGGTGTTACTGGCTCGCAAGTTCGAACTCACGAAAACATCTCGTGAGTCGCTTCTGGCTGCCTACGACTGCTGTCGGGCGCACCCGACGTCGTCATACACCCCACCAGTAGCGTCCATCACTTCCATCAAATTGACGGGCCGTGGTTGGTTGTTGGGAGCTGTATCTGTAGCTGCCCGCTAGTTAAGTGCACACGTTCGTCAGTAGTTGGGGATCGTTTTTTGTCTCGTGTTGTGTACCCCAAATTTCGACCACTGCAATGCCTCAAAGTCGAGGCGTGGACCTCTGCTGAGAATCAGAGGGAAACCAATCTGAAGAAACTTACAGCATCTGCGGATGAAGCACTGTTGGCCCTGGTGTAGCCTAACCCTAAGCCACGAACCAGCCGAAGCTCTAAACGCGGCGTGTTAGCCTAGCCATGTTTTTCACTGTTCCCATAAAACATCTAGATATCAAAGTTACCGGAAAACCGGGGACCAGGGGACGCTAGGGTTCCCCCATCGTCTTAATTCCATGTAGGATTTATCTATTAATTGGAATTGGTGCTATGCTACAAGTGATTTAAGATTTAATGGACTTCTGTCTACGCGACATGATGGACAACTTCCAAAACATGGACTGTTAATAGCCCACCCGTGACGTTCTCGTTTACTCGGACGCCGTCGTTAGGACAGAGCGAGATGGCGACATCGATCGGTGATTAAGCCTGGGAGTCGCGATGGCACACACGCGCGGCTGTTCCGGGGGGATGGTGTTGATTTCCATTACCTATAGCCGGCCGCGCCGCACATCTGCTGCACATGAACCGAACACTATCCGGTCAAACTTGCATCGTGTGTACAGGTGTCGGCCGTTGTGCGCCCCTCCACGTTTACAGCTCTGTTTGTGCACAACTTTCTTTGTGTCCGCCGGCCTACCTAGCCTTGGGGCGTTGCCTATGCAGCAGGCTTGAGCCGTGACCACGTTAATTTCGCCGCTCATGTGTTTTCTGGGCACGTAGTGTATCGTGGTTGCGTCGGGACAAGTGCGCTTTGCGTGGCAATGAATTACGCACCTATTATACGCCTCGACGTGATACTTTCATCTTTATTCCAATTGTTTTTTTTTATTCCATACCGCGTCTCGTTTCGGCAAAAATTAAATAACTTCGACCAAAATCCTCCCAAATCATATAATATGAGGACTTGCTTCTCGCTTCAGACTTTTAGGTCTATCGTAATATACAAAATACCAAAATTAAATCCAGCATTTGAGTAAGTAATATTCTGGCAGATGATTTGGGGTTGATGCGCTCCCATGTTGTCTGTGCAGGTTGCTCAACTTGGCGAGCTTGGCTTGATGGGAGTCGCTATTGCGGAAGAGAATGGCGGTACTGGCCTCGACTATCTGGTAAGAGCATTGCGTGTTGCCTAGTACCTTACACCTCATGCTAGAATAGCACCGGTGATTGCTGAATGCATCCCTGCCTTGCGTTGCAGTAGGTAGCCCTCTGTAAGGAACCATAGTGCGTCCTGGTGTAGAGGTCCCTTATATACCGACGTCTTTTTATCAGACTTGGGACATCTCGCACTTTGGAAGGAGCACATAACACGTTTTCTAGCAATGCCTGTAGCGTGGTGGAACCAGGAGACAGTATTTTGGCCCATTTTAAGAGGTCTGAGATACATCATTGAGTCACGCGTCCAGTTGAAGGGATATGTTACCGTACAGCGGGAAACAACGGTGGGCAGGGAGGTTAGGTACCTTATATACCATTTTTCCAGGGCCGTATACTGCGTAACCACACTCGAAATATCCGCTAAGTGCACCCGTGCCCTGCATTAGAGGTACACCCGGAAGCCTAAGGACTGCCTGGCTACGTCGTTGACATCGCGTAGGACGTCGTTGCTTACAAGTCATCGTGGTGTGCGGCACGCAGTGAACCGGGTCGTTACAGTACCATATGCTCACCCCGCTTCACAGGCTTCCCTATATGCCGCCCATAGAGGCATCCCTGTGTGTAGCATGTAGTACGGCCATGCCATACCGTACCGCACGGTCACCATGCCGGGCGGTACCGTACCGTCGCCATACCGCACTGTACCGCACCATAGCGATACCGCGCTGTACCATACCATGGCCATTCCGCCCTGTACCGTACCATCGCCACACCTTGCAGTACTACATCCTGGGAAGAGTTTTACCTTTTTTGGTGGGTACCTGTCTTTGCCGTCTCTGCCGTGAAGGTTACCGGTACTCTACCGCCAGGATCAATTGCTATTGTGCCGTGTCGTTTGCGTGCTGTGCGTTTTATTATAAACTACAGCAGTAGCATTCTGCTCCTTAACGATGATTCTTCTTCTTAGCGAGTCATTTAGGTTTTTGTCAGATTATGTTAAGCCTTCTGCCCCAGGCAGTGGTCTTACCCGTACTTCGTCGTGTTCTTGTACGTGTTCTTGAGTGACCGTCAGGCATCTCGCTTTCGTTGAAGGTGCTGCTTTGTAGTGTGGGTGACGTCACCCTTGAGTTTCCCGCTGCATTGTTGGCATTCCCATGTCTTTGCCGCCTGTTCGTGCCGCTTCTGCATGCCAAACGGCTTAAATGGCTTAAATGGCTTAAATGGTGGGGTCGGCGTGGATTGGTTTACGTCGATCGACTGAATGACTGCAGGCTTACGCCATCGCCATGGAGGAGATCAGCAGGGGCTGCGCATCTACCGGCGTCATCATGAGCGTGAACAATGTGAGCAATGAGTACCAACAACTCGTTAAATGGGTGTGAAAAAAGTAATGTGAAGTACGGGTGTCAACACCGCGAGCAGATGCGTGTCACCACGGGGGTAGCATTTTCTCACTCACGAACTCCTAAATTTAGGAGTTAAGCAATATCAAATAATATCATATCGTATCATATCATATCTTATCGTATCATATCATACCATATCATATCAGATCAGATCATACCATACCATATCATACCATATCATACAATATAATACCATATCATACCATATCGTATCATATCATATCATGTCATATCATATCGTATCATATCATATCATATCATATCTTATCATATCATATCTTATCATATCATATCTTATCATATCATATCATATCATATCATATCATTATCGTATCATATCATATAACAGCCATCATGTTTCATATGTCAAGTATCATGCCATTTGAATGCCATTTGTGTTGCACATATTCCCGATAGTAAGGCATGTAGGCCATAGGGATATTCATCGGGTTGTACTCTCGTGTATCTCAGAATCGGTGCTTATGTCAGCTCGATGGTGTACCCTATCGTGGCATTCGTCAGCAATGAAGTCTGAACAATGTGAGCAATGAGTATCGACAATGGCAGAAAGGTTAGCTTTGTCTGCCAAACGCAGGAAAACAAAGCAACAGACTCAGAGATGTTTATTGTGTTCGATGTATGAAGCGTGTCTGTATCGACGTGGCATTCGTCAGCAATGAAGTCTGAAGAACGTGAGCAATGATTGTCGAGCATGGCAGCAATGGGTGGCAAACAATGCGCGACAGGGGTGTGAACAATACGAGAATGACCACGTCCTCCGCGCGACCTGGGGATCCCAATCCCATTATCCGTTTGTCAGTGTTTCGGTTCTATTGATGGGGGAAAAGCAGCTACCAACTTCGCAGAAACCTGCTGCTAGGCGTTACTGTTTCAGCTCTCACAAAATGCGATTGCGTGGGTGATCGGATCACGGGGTGGTTCGTAGACAGTCTCGCTACTTTTGATTCGACCTGTTGCACGCGCCTGGATGCCCCATTGGCTGCGTTTTTGCCTAGGGTTAGTGTCGTACTGTATTATGAAATCGGCGGAACGTATCCAGAGGAGTCACCGCCTCGGTTGAGAGCTCCAGACAATATTTTAACTCGAACAAGGTCCCCCCCCGGATGTGGATGTGGATGTGGATGTGTTTGTCTTGAAGTCCCGGGGGGGTGTTGACTAGAATGTCTTATGTCAATTACAAAACGGGAACATGGGCGTTCCTACCAGCTGTAAACACAGTTATAACTTAAAAACGCTCTTGTAACACCACAGGAAAAGTAATTAGTTGGACTAAAGTAATAGCCACCGCGCAACTGACCGGGCAACAAGCACCGAGCATCCCCAACACGATTGCAAAGCTTAGTGAACATAACTACAAAATGGAGGCCACGTTTAATCCGACTACGCTGTCCCAAATGCCGCGGGTGTGTTTCTGAATGTTCCACTTTTGCTTGATGGGTGTACCAGTGAATCGGGTGCGGGCCACGGAAATCATGCGCGACTGAGGTTTATACCGTCATGGACCACGTTGGGACTTGTGGGGATCATACTCTCGCCACTTCTAGCCTGGAATGCCCACAGACTCCTGTCAGCACTGTTTGTTTCCGCAAGCTCTTAACTAAAACGATTGCACAGGACAAAACCTTGCTGCTGCTTTGATCCTTCCCGTTAAAAATAAGAGCTCTGTAAGCGAGGGAAAGTCGCGACTTCTTTGGACAACTTTTTCGGAGTAACTTATCCCTTCCCCTAACTCTACCCCTAACCCTACATGTTATCCACGGTTTGTTGCTTGGACGAACGCTTGCTGTCCTCCTCTCGCCTGTCTGCTTGTCTGCTTGCCTGCTTGCACGCGTTCTGTTTCTGAACAGTCCTTGTACTGCAACCCGTTGGAGAAGTTTGGCACGGCTGAACAGAAGGCGGAGCACCTCTTGCCCTTTGCAAGCGGGGCAAAGCTTGGCTGCTTCGCGCTCTCCGAACCCGGCAACGGCAGCGATGCAGGTAACAATTTGCGACGTGTGCTTTTGGCCTTGGTGATGACTTCTTAATAATCGTCGCAACCTCAGAGTGCTTGTTGTTGTACTGAAGTTCGTGTCTAGAGGTTCTTGGTGCACCTGCTATATACAATAAATACAAGTACAAATATGTTGGTGAATGCACGAGAGCAGCCGAAGGCCCCAATTCGGACCAGTTTTTGAGCCGTCTTCGAGATAACTCGAGCTGAGGTCCACCTCTCGTCGCGCTGTTTCCTGCACGTGCCTCAGCTTGCTCGCCCCTCTCCACCCTGCCGGGGGTGGCCTCGGCCGTGCACTCGTTGTGTCCCGGGAGCGAGTGCTAGTTTCGATTTTTTGACGAAGTATCTGCTCCGATTTCAAGTTTCTACGCAAGCATACAGATGTACATTGAGATCATACATACCAAATGCCGAGTGTCTCAAACGATTGATAGTGATTATTCATAGCACTGGTTGGAAAGTCGTGGTTTCGAATCACCCCTACGTTTTTTTTCCGCATATGTGTATCATGATATTTTGTTTTTCTACGTTGCGACAAATTGACATGCGTTCGGCAGTTGATTGTGTCGGTGGAAAGTAGTGGTAATTCGGCAGTTAGACACGCAATGTGTGTATTCACCAGTTGCGGGTTCAAGGCCTGCCGTAAACACATTTTACTCTTCTTTTCTTTATTTTCTTTTTTCCCTCTTGTCTACAAGAAATTGTGTTCGAGCCTCGATGTGTATCCAGTATTATGCAACTCTTTTTTTGTTTGTTTTTAGGTTGCTTCCTTTTCTTTGCTGTGTCAGCACTGGGTGCCGGTCCGACGTGAACATATGATTTATGCATATTACACTGGGTAATGCTTGCTGTTTGTCGTGCTGCTGGTGCTGCCCCTGCTGCAGCATTCTGTTGTTGAATTTACACGCACATAAGAGTTGTGCGGCGTTGCTGCTGTTACTGTATGTGTGTATGGTGTACTCCTACGGCTTGCCGTTTGTCGTTGGACTGCCGCTGCTTCTTCTTACTCTTTTTTGTAAGTGTGTGTGTTTTCCTCAGGTTTGTGTTCGAGCCTCGATGTGTATCCGGTGGTATGGTGCTCTTTGTTGCTTTTTTTTTGTTTTGCTTCCCTTTTTTTGTATCGGTACCGGGTACCGGCCCAAAGCAAACATATTTCCATTGATACATATTACACTGTATACTGCTTGCTGGTTGGCATTCTGATGGTGCTGCCGCCACTGCAGAATGTGGTTTGTTGTTGTTGAATTTACACGCATATAAAAGGTGTACGGCGCTACTGCTGCTCTTACGATACGTACATACGCTGTTCTTCTACGGCTTGTTGTTTTGTCGTTGGACCACCGCTGCCGCTGCTTGCTGTCGTAAATACATTTATAAAAAACGATCTAATACATCAATATTACGGTGACATAATCTATTTCTGGCTGCAATGGATAGTAGTTTTCACACACCTAACACGTTAAAGCCATCATCGTGGTTCATTGCAGTCTTAATGTCCATTATTACTATTGATTAGATTTGACTCGTGGTAGCTTACTAAATAGAGCGACCGGCGTAATGCGCAGTTTTCAAAGATGAGTATATCGACCCTAAATTTATTGAACTCGCAGCTGACGTTTTAAGAAAAGCCTTGTAGAACATGTTGTCGTCTCAGCGATCGAGAGGCCCGATGTAGACCAGGTTCTGAGCCGTCTTGGATATAACACGACCTGAGGTCCACTTGTCGGCACGCCGTTTCCTGGACGTGCCTCACCTAGCTTGGCCCTCCCGACTCTGCCGGGGGCGGTCTCGGCCTTTCTTGCTTCGTGTCGTGACAGCCCCTGAAAAGTCGTGTTTTTTGCCAAATTTCTTTTGCATAATGTCAAGTGCGTATGCATAGTCATACGTATAATAACCCAAAATGTTGTCCCAGTGATGATCATACAACAGTAGCTTGAACGGTAGCCCCGAACGATTGTTCATCGTCAGCCGCGAGTCTCGGTGAATTGACTAGTTTTTCAAGTTGGTTTCTTTGTTTTCTTCCGTTTGGGTTACATCCTCGACGTGTACGCCATCCGATCCTCTTTTGCCTATTTTTTTTCTCTGCTTTTTTCCTTCATGTACCGACTCAAGGCAAGGTGAGAGTAGCATCGTATGCGTATTGTTATACTGGCAATGCTGCTTGCTGATGTCGAACTGCCGCAGCTGCCTCTCCTGTTGTTGAAAAACATGCATGTAAAAGCTGTGCGGGGGTTGCTGCTGCTGTTGTTATTCGTCATGATGTGCCGGATGACGAAATGTGTTGCTGTGGCATATTGTACGTGATTCCGTTTTTTTTTTCAGACGTGATTTATTTGGATGTCCCCCTTGGCAGTGCTGTGGCATGTACGGCCTCGACTTACCTATAAATTCTATACTCATAATACGTGCAATGCATCCTCGAACATTACGGGTATGCGCGGAGCCAAGGCGGGCGGCAGCCCGCCGCGGCGAAGCCTCCCTGGTATTTACTACTATCTACCTGGTATAGGGCTTGGAGCCTTATGTGAAAGCGTTGGTGAGGTCGGCGGTTTGCCGAAACTTTGCTCCTACAGGCTGATTTACGTCAAAGCCCCGAATTATCTCCCTCACGAATGCCGCTCGCGATTTCAAGTAAGAGAGTGAATATTTGGTATCATACGGACCCCCATGGCCCGTGGAAGAGGGTGACATTGCCAGGTTTTCTTTAAACGGCCCCGGGCTATCTCTAGGAGCGAAACTCGTATCGACCAATGGCAGGCCTTCAATTTTTAAAAATAGTATCCAGTATTTTTCCAAGCGGGGGCGACAAAACAAATTGCGCCGCATTTTGCACGAACCGGTTGGAGGTACTCCTAGGCATGTCTGTAGAATTTTTAGCGCAAAAGTTCGAAGATCTGATCTGCCTATGTTCAACAACAAGCAGAGTCTAGCGAAGAAAATGGATTGTACACTAAAACCAGGTCATTTAATGATAATACCGTATGTATCCATTATTGCGTACAAAAGTCCAAATGTCCACGCCGATTTTGAGAGATAGACCCTGAATGTTTGCGCACGTGTTCGACATGCCGATCCCGAGGCCTGACTGCGGGTGTTTTTTCTTTTTTTCTCTTTTTTAGCCGAAATTATTTGGTCTAAGGTGGTCCACGTTTTCCCAAAAGCTCTTAACTGACGAAAAATCAGGCCAAAAAAAACCCGACAGGTGAGGCTTTCGCAGCGGCACATGGAAGGCGTGTGCACAATTTCACGGTCTGAATCGAAAACAGCCTGGACATTCGCCGGGGAATAAGTTTCGGTCTTTTAACTTGAACCAGCCTGGAGACATGTGGTCTGTTGCACGCGCGTCAAGTCCGCCGCAATATATATATATATATCCATTTTTTGGTTTTATTCCTGTGTATGGTTTCAGCGACACGACTCTGGTTTATGCGGGCGCGCCCTCATCTTCAAACAGCAAACTGCGGCACTCCCCTGCATTCTTCCTGACATGCCGGGTAGGCATATGTCTTTAGCAAGCCCTCGTTACGCCTTCTCCTGTAAGGCATGACCTAGATAGCTGCTTTTGACACCGAATCACTCTAGTTTCCATTACCCGCACGGACAGTATTTGCGCGCTATCAGTGGGCGGTGTGTTTCGGTGTGTTCATTATTAGTAGCAATATGAATAGTGTATGAATAGTCACCCGTGCAACAGTGATATGACACATGACCGGCCCATCGTGGTTCGTGCAGCGTATACCAGCTGCTGGCATGCACCGAAGTGGACACTGAGGAACTGTCCATACAAGGCGATTTATCTCGGCGATGAGTTGTGCGCGTTGTGCTGGTATGACCCCCCCTTGTGCTGATTTGGCGATGGGTCGTGTTGATTGTGCTGTTTTTATACTCCTTATTCTGATTTGGCGTACGCTGTGCATTCTGTGCTTCCCTGTGCTGATTCGTCGAGGGGCTGTGCACGCTATGCTGTTCTGAACATCCTGGTGGTGATTCGGCGGTGGGTGATGCTTGCTGTTCTGTTCTGACCGCCTCTGTGCTGATTCGACTATGAGCTGTATACGGTGTGCGGTTCTAATCACTCGGTCCTGATCCAGCAAGGGGCTGCGCACCCTACCTGGTATGCTGTTCTAACATCCCTGTGGTAATCCGGCGATGGGTTGTGCTTTTTGTGCTGTGCTGTTCTCCCCTTTGCTGATTCGGCTATGAGCTGCATACGCCGTTCTGTTCTGAGGTTGCCTGTGCTTAGCCGGTGATAGGCTGTACGCGCGACGCTTTTGTGTATTCTGACCCCCCCTGTGTTGATTCAGCGATGTTTTACGCTTGCTATGCTGTCTTGAACCCCCACTTTGGTGGTTCGATGATGGGCTGTGCTTGATGTGCTAATCTGAATGCCCCTGAATCGGTCTCGTTCGGCAATCGGTCGCGTTGCTGTGTTGTTATGTCATGCGCCGCCTCGTGCTGATTTCGCGACGGGTTGTACGGTCTGGGCTGTTGTGGCCCCGCCTTGCGCTGGTCGGCTGTGCGTGCTGTGCTTTTTTCAATACACCTGTGCCGACAGGAGCCGCGATAACAACGGCGCGTTTGGACGGCAGCGAGTGGGTGTTGGACGGCACGAAGGCATGGATTACCAATGCACACGAGGCCAACTCCTCCGTTGTGTTCGCCACCACCGACAGCTCTAAGAAACACAGGTACGCGTGGCGTGGTATTTTTTTACGTCGATCCATTTGCCACCTTGGAGACAGGCGTTACGTCGATATTGTAGCACGTTTCGGCCGAACTGTTTTAGGCTGACAGTTTTCCTGAATGGAGAAACTAGCCGTGGTCGTTAGATCGTTAGATCGCAAATCGAGAGCCACAAAGGTGCAGCCAACGAAGGTGGAGAGGTGCCCCCATGAGTTGGGGGCAATATATGTTAGAGTATGACTAGCAACCCCGGTCATTGTGCTTTTTCAACCAGCCCAAGGCCGGAGGACAGAGATTGCGGGACAAATACTGACAATCCCACGCACCCAACGTACACATAGACTTCAGCACACGAAACTATCTTCGTTTTCAACCTTTTCGGACAGGTGCTGTGCACAGAGCGTACTCAGCGCAGAGTTTATCTCAGGAGAGACCCCCCCCCCCGGCTGGGGCAAGTATAATCAATACACTACTTAGTTTTCGCGATCGTTGCGGGCGCTGAATGATGCAACATCATTCCAGTTATGGTTTGTTGTTTTTTGTTGCATCCTCAGGCCATGGGAGTTTTCATCGGGTTTCGCATTTGCAATTTCCTTAAGGTTTGTTGGGTGAGGTATGCAGGGCTTCTCAACTAAGGGCCGTGGGGAAAAATCCTTTGTGCTCATGCCGTAGAGTATGCGTCTGGTCGCGACGCAACTTGCGTTTTCCAACCATCAGCTGAAGGGCGTCCGACTGGATAGCCTGGCCCACTGCCCTGTCCTTTTCCCTCACAACCGATGCCGCATTACCAACAGGCGGTGGAGCGGTAGGCCGCTTTTCTGTGACAATTTAGTCATGTGTTCTGATGTCGTATTCTTGTAGCTATCATGGTTTGTTTTCGCATGATGTGCCGCGCATCGATTTGAAAGGTTCGCAGCAAAAGTATCGGACAGGGTGCTCCGCGGAAAATCGGTTTCTGTAGCACGAGGAAACACGGTATTTTGCCGGTCGACGAGGTTAAGAGCGAACGCTGGGTGCATCGTCTAATAAATGCGTCAAAGGCTGCGATATATGCCACGGCATGCCATGCAAAGCGGACCGGACTGCGTTTGGGAGCACCTGATGTCTTCACGTTTTGTCTCTCTTGGGCCTTTCTTTTTCCCTTTTCTCTGTATAAACGCTCCGGCGCCAGTACACATCCTACACTCCAGTATACACCAGGGTATGACAGGGAGAGAGAAGGATTCGCTTTGGCGAACTCTGATGCCACGAGCTCGTGTTTGTCTCTCTCTTTTGTGCTCTTGCTCTTCCTCTCCCTGTCGTGTCGTGCTCACTTTCCTGACATTTTTGTTTTATCTCACATGATGTATTGTTTGTTTTTCTCTCTTGTCTCGGCATCACGTGTCTTCCTTTTTTCTTTTTCTCGTGTGTTGTTTTCTCGTCCTCCGTTTTCTCTATATCAATCAGCCTGCGCCAGTACACACGCTATCGGCGGCTAAACTATGTACCAGCGTATACCAGGGACAAATCAGGGCTAAGTTTGGGAGCCTTAAATTTTATGGTCCGTTTTTCTTCTCTCCTTTGTGTTTCTCTTTTCCTCTCGTCTCTGCATCAACTACCCCTGAACCTAACCTATCCCCGTAATGCCATACTCGCCACTTTCTCTATCTCTTACATTATTCTTTGTTCCCGTTCGCCTCTGTATCAACTGTCCGTTGCCAAAACGTTTTATAACATTTAGTGTCTTTATATTGTCCTGTATTCTGGCTTCTTGTTTCTATCTTGTCCTCATCTCTTATGCATCAGCTTTCCAGCCCGAGTACATCCTCTAGGAGAAGGTACAAAATGTGCCAGAGTATGCCAGGAAGAACTGAGAACCAGGTCTGGGAACCTTTAACGCTACTTTCTCTTGTATGCTTCCTCGTTCCCCTTCGTCTCTGTGTCAACTAACCCCCTTTTTTCTCTATATCGTATATCCGTCCTCGTTCCCGTTCGTCTCTGTATGAACTGTTGGGCGCATGGCTAGGTTAACTTGTGGGAAATTGAATGTTATCCCCCTTTTATTGGTCTTTTTGTCTCGTCCTCATCTTTCTGCGCCGTCTCTGTATGATCTGTCCAGCTTCATGGCTGAGGTTGGGGATTTTTTTATAAGCGCTTACCTCCCCCTTTTCTTTGGCTTCTTGTCATTTATGCCCGCCTCTTCTCCGTGTATCATTCTCTCCGGCACACAATGAGCACACTAAAGACAGCTAAAATATGTACGAGGTGATGCCAGCGGGCGGCGAGGGCTAGTTTGGAGTACCTAATCTGTTAAGCTCCCGTTCTTGCTCCCAAAACTGTTGTTTTATTTGTCTTTCATTCTCGTCACTTCTGCTGTACAACGTTTCCGATTCAAACCAGGGGAATCAGCGCGTTCATCGTCCCGTTGGACACCCCTGGCATGTCCTTGGGGAAGAAGGAGGACAAGCTTGGCATTAAAGCTTCTTCCACTGCGAACCTCATCATGGAAGGCTGCAGGATACCCAAGGAAAACCTGCTGGGGAAGGAGGGCATGGGGTTCAAGATTGCCATGGGAACTCTAGATGCTGGCAGGATTGGCATCGCGGGACAGGTGACTTGGTTTTACGGGAGAGTGTTGCACACGCCACACAGATCAGCGGATGGTCTGTTGATCAACAATTAATGATCTGTTGATGATCTATGCGTGTCGGGGCAGACAGACCCCTGGTCTATTATATGTATGATCTTCATGGCGTATTGATCGTGTTGCCGGGTGAGAATCGGATGAACTGAGTCAGCTAGTAATCGCACGTGTTTCTGGATGGGAGTTTGTATTACACAGATCCGGCATAGCATATCGTAATGACAGTTATAGGATCTATAGGATCTATATGATCTCTATGATATATACGATCTGTATCGTGATCTGTATGGTCTATGTGGTCTATGTCGTGGTCTGTCCGATGTGTGGAGAGATCATTTGTTGCACGTTACGCGTGGTCGGGGCGGTTACTTGTTGAGTTCGTGGCAAAGTTTACCAACCAAAGTGCTGGCGTACCAAAACTCACCCGCAATAATAATTTACGCCTCCAATACCACAACAAACGTTTCGGGGACCCGCGTGCAGATCGAAACTTCTACATGTTACAGGCATGCTATTTCCTTTCTCGGTACACAGCAGTATATAGCACATTGCCAGCCACCAACGCAACTACAGTAGTATCTGTGATACACCACTCATAAAACCGAGCGAACTACAGTAATAACTAATGTAGCCCACCAATTCGCAGGCCAACCGAATAAACTACAGAGGGACAGGAAATGTGGGTTTAGGCACACGGGCTCAGCTGCGCATACGTATCTGGCGCTCTCACTGGCGAGTCTGCCAGCTACTAAAAGTATGTGAGGGGGATGGCATTGACCCCCCACAGCAGCAAACTTTCCGGAACTTTCCTTGACGGACAAAATGGTATTAATACTAGATTTATTTAGTGTCAAGGATTTATTTTGTGTCGACTCACCCCCACACCCCTGACGGGTGCGCGGTTTCCTTTGGATCGATGTTGTGTCGATGTTGTGTCGATGTTGTGTCGATGTTGTGCCATGTCGATGTACCAGGTAGTATTCTGTACCTGTGGGAAGGATGTTGTTTTGGTTTTACCGCCTTCATCAAGAAGTCAATTGGCGACTGCTGTTATTGAGGTGTCCCTTAAACAGTTTGCGTCTCTCAGATCATTTCCCTGCAATGCGTATTGTTTTGTTACGTAAGATGTTGTTTTTGTTACTCAAGATGTTGTACTGCTTTCGTCGCCCGCACCAAGAACTCGGTTGACGACAGATCATAGTTAGACAGGGGGCGTACTTGGTTGTTCTCGTGCTGTCGCGTCGCGTGGTGGATGCAGCGTGCCCCGGTCGGTGATTGCGCAACGAGTGCTCTCTTTTTGTAGCTTGGCTGCTAGCTTCGGAGTCACAAATCTTAGGAGTAGTGCGGTAGTACGGTAGTACGGTAGTGCGGTCACAAGCGAAGGATTCTGGGGAGTGCTTGCACCCGGGGCAGACGCAGTGCGGAAAAGATGTAGCTTGAGGGATGCAAGTCCTTGTGATAGAAGTCAATTTGGAGGAATGTTTTGGAGGAATGTTTTGAGGGGAGTGAAGTGTTTTGATGTTGCGAAGACGCATGCTACGGTATCGGTATCGGTGACATAGCCAATCTATTTTCTACCCGTTTTCGCTCTGACACAATCTCCTCACTTGATGATGTGAATTGTATACCTTATAATACAATATGGTATAGTCATACAGTACCATAGTATAGTATAGTATAGTCATATCATACCAACACCTTACACCTTAGCATCATACCAAAACCTTACACCTTATAATCATGCCAACACAATACACCTTACAAATGTCAACACCTTACACCTTAGAATCATACCAACACCTTACACCTTACACCTTTCAATCATACCAACACCTTACACCATATTATCATACCAACGCCTTACACCTTACACCTTATAATCATGTCAACACCTTACATCTTACAATCATACCAACACCTTACACCATATTATCATACCAACGCCTTACACCTTACACCTTATAATCATGTCAACACCTTACACCTTACAATCATACCAACACCTTACACCATATTATCATACCAACACCGTTCACCTTACACCTTACAATCATACCAACACCTTACACCTTATAGTCATACCAACACCTTATAACACGTTATGTTACGGTATACCTGATGAACAACCCCATGGCCTAGTATAACCTGGTATAGCCTAGTATATAGTATACGGTATAAAACCAAAAATATTGCGAAAATAAACAATGAAAATCCGACGTTTTGGGGTGTTTACGGAGCCCGTCAATCAGAAAACGTTTCATGCGAAAAGTGTTACCTCTATCGTATAATACCCATCCATCCGTACCATAGCTCCAATTCATACTCCCCCCGACCCCCCCACAACGCCCCCTCCTTCCCCGCCACCCGCACCATCGCCTAGACCTAGCATCACGCGTATAGCAAGCTCCTAACTGATATACATCTATGCAACCTAAAGCTTTTGGACTCCCCCCCCCCCCCCCCGCCCCCCCCTTCGAACACTCCGCCCTTTCCTCGATGGTTGTACGAGTAACAGGATTTACATGATACACGGATGCCTTCCTTCCACAACCGTCCGATTTGTCCCCTTAGAGAATTTATTGTTTCCGCACACAGATTGAGCTGCCCCTCCCCCCCCTCCCCGCTCCCTCTTGTTCAAACACCCCACCAAAAATAAAAATCTGCCAGAGTAATAAGCACTATAAGGCAGTTGATATCACCTTATTACCTTTCTAGCCATTTATGCCGTAGCTCCAATTCATACCCCCCCTCCTCCCAACGCTTCACCCTTCCCCACCACCGGCGCTATCGCCTAGACCTAGCATCACCCGCATGGCAAGCTCCTAACTAATGTACATCTATGCGACCTAAAGCTGTTGGAAATCTCCCCCCCCCCCCCCGGTCCCTCTTGTTCAAACCCACGCCCCCGCTCCCTTAAAAACTCCGCCCTCACCTCACCGGTTGTACGACTTACGGGATACATTTGATCAAGTGATGCATTTCCTTCCCCAGCTGTCAGAATTTGTCCCCCTCGAAAACGGTTTTGTAGCTTCCGCGCACAGACTGATGAACATCACCCTGTTGACCCTGGTGCAAGCTACACTGTAGTTCCAAGGGGAGTCGCCGACCTATATCCTTAATGAGGACACACAACTCGTAATACGCGCGATCGGAGTATCACACACAGCTTGCGAAGAGGAGTTTCGACAAAATCTTCGATCTCACAGCTCGAGTGTATTTTTATTTTTATAATATCGTACTACTAGACTAGTAGCTCGCTTCAGAAAGTGATACCTGTTGTATTTGTGACGCCACATCGTACTACTAGACTAGTAGCTCGATTCAGAAAGTGATACCTGTTGTATTTGTGACGGCACTTGTCGCCGTCGTACTGCAGGCTCTGGGCATCGCTGCCGCCAGCTTGGACTGCGCCGCGAAGTATGCTCTGGAGAGGAAATCCTTCGGGACACCCATCGGCGGGTTATACGCGATACAGGTGCGTTCAGGACCTTTTGTTTTTGTGAGCCTGTGTTCGTGGTCGAGCGCTCTGTGCGTTGTTGAATTCTCCAGTCCGTCGGCTGAATCCCCGTCGCCATCCCACCTTATTTTCACGCGTCTGCTGGTTGCCGCCTGGCCCCTGTAACGATTTTTTGCGTTTTGTCGTCTGCAGCAATATGCCTGCAATGACAGTTGCTTAAGGCGGTAGTGTTGCTGTCGCTAGGAACTCGGGCTGCAGGATTTTTGTACTGTGGTCAACTTGTTGGCGTCGGTGGGTGGTGATTGGCAAGACGGGGTCCAACGCTGCCTCCTTGCTCGTACGAATACGTGTACGAACCCGCTGTGAACGTTTTTTTGGTGATGTGATCTCAAGCACGGTCTGCTTCTCATGAACTCAAGAAAGCAACGAGAAGTTGATAAAGACTGCCTTCAAACACCCGACTGTTCAATAACGTGGACAGCCCCCCCGGCAGTCACGAATAGGGTCCGTATTTATCGGCGCCGTGGACGTGGACATTGAACGCTCGCATGCGCTTGTCCGTGCCTCTCACCATAGCGTCGCCGCCGATGGCGCTCTCACAGCTTTCCTGTGTACACCGCCACGCGTGTGTAGGTGTGGACCAGTAATATGCATGGATACCCCCTATCGTAAATACATATTTTTCATTGTCCCCCCCCACGCTCACTAGCACACTACGCTACACTATATTACACTACACTACACTACACTACACAACACTACACTACACTACACTGCACTAAACTACACTACACTACACTACACTACACTACACATGTAACTACACTACACTACACTCCATACACTACACTACACTATACTACACTACAGTAAAGCGATAAACGCAACACAACGTATAGGAAAAGCGATGCGCTAATATATGGGGTATTTTTGTACGGCGACCAGAGTCTGGTACGCTTTTTCTGCCACCGGCGACATGCAGCCCCGGGTCTTATGCTTCGGGCGGGCATTTTCGTCGCCGGCGTAAATGCGTGTGCGCTTTATTTCAGAAACGAACCTTTAACTCGAGAGTTTAAGAGTTCAGTTTCCCCAGAGAAAGGTGCGGTACGACGCCCCGTTTCTACAGTACCCTTGTGCCACCCTTGTATCACCCGTTTCTTCCTCAAAGCCACAACGTGGTTGGCCCCGCAGGTATCGCAACGATTCGAGGCTGACGGCGTATGTCGCCTGTCCAGCCGAATAGCTGACACGATATCCACAAGCGCTGATGATTGAAGGAGCGACTAAAAGAAACAGTGGCATGTGCTGCCATAGAGGGGGCGCTTTCCGCCAGAATCAGATTTGTCTCACCGAACTCCTCGCCTCACGGATTGCCCATTACGGATACCATCTAATATAACATCTAATATAACATCTAATATAACATCTAATATAACATCTAATATAACATATCATATAACATCTAAAATAACATCTAATATAACATCTAATATAACATAATATATAACATCTAATATAACATCTAATATAACATCTAATATAACATCTAATATAACATCTAATATAACATCTAATATAACATAATATATCATCTAATATAGCATCTAATATAACATCTAATATAACATCTACTAGGGTTGGAGTATTAATACCTGGTACATGGTTCGGCTACGCATCTGGGAGACAGTTTTTTCATGTGCCGGGGCAGGTTTTAATGAGCTAAATTACGCGGGCGAAGCCCGTGCAAAATGTATGAAACCCCGTTCATAATGATCCCAATCGCATTTTTTGGGTGTGTTGGCACCTTGTTTTTACAGCAGCTTGCCTATGGTGTTATTTGTACTGTACTTGCCGCAACTCTTCTAAATTGTTTCCAATTCGAACAAGCTTTTTTGCGTGGAATTCCTTCGATTATTTGCCTGTCTCCGATAGGAAAGTATGATATACCAGGGTGCCTGGTAATCGTAGTAGCGTTTGTAGCCGTTGTTTCCACCCACCGATATTTTAATTACACAAAACACTCCCTAGAATTTGTTCTCTTTTTTTTTTCTGGGTCTTCTACCTCCATCTTGTCTGGTGAAAGCACGACCGCGAGTTGGCTAAATTCGATAGAGGTTGACGAGCAGGGGATACGTTGAAACCTACCGGCGATAAAAAACTAAGGCCAGCCCCGGCGGGGAGGGATAGCGACACCTACCCGTGGAAAGGACAACAGCTTTATGTGTATAAAGCTCCACCAAGTCGAGCCGGAAAGAAAACGTGTACGTGGCAAAATATCCTTCTCTCACTGCTTATTTCTGGCCGCCATTCTCCTGCTGAGTACAGCGGATGCAGCGGTTTCCCTTTTGTTTCGGAGGGTGTGATTCTCTGCGCATCTGCTGGGACACGTTGCACACTCTAGGTTTGCACCGTTCACCTGTAATAACTGTGCTTTTTTTTTTTCGCACCCGGGCGTCCAGAATAATATGGTTTGTGGCCACCTTGATCGTAGACACGCGGGAAGGCTAACGAGGGACCACGACTGTACCGGGGGTGGCAAAAACTCTCCACGCCTGTGTATGTTGCTGATCTGCAGACGCTCCACCTAATGCTATTTATTGTGCTTCGTTCACATGATGCCGTTGGTTTAGTCATCGGCATCTAGGGCTTCCAGCAGTGCCCGTGCCGATTCTCCATCCCCAGAGAGTTTCAAGCTCTGTGGTCACAGACTACGAGACAGCGATATGCATCGCACATACCATAAAGACATTTGGCCATGCACGTATTAGATACGAACAACGGAACCTTCACAAACCAGAAAAACAGGCAGATTGTAGGAAAACACTCGTACGAAGCAGAAAGAAAAATAAAGAAACACGAAAGGAAGTAAGTCGACCGAAAACAGGCAAAGGCAAAGAAGAAGCAATAAGAAGAAGTAAGAAGGCAAGTCTTGATGCCAATATTCGGGGTACTACTGGATCATATATGCGACGCATGCCTACTTCCCAACAACAAAAAGGATATGCAAGGGAGAAGGGAAGGTATGTACCTAGAACAAGAAGTGGAGGAGAAAAAAAATGCCGAAACAGACAGAAGCAAAAACGTTGGCATGACTGACAAAAGGGTGCGAGAGGCCTGATTCGATATATGGCGTAAGCCGGGTCGCCCGCCGCCATTGCAGCTGATGGCACCGGCAGCTCATCCCCTGCGCCCTTATCGCTGCCAAGACTGCTGTCAACCATTACGCCCGCAGCACGCCGTTGTTCGCTTCCATCTACATCGATGGGTACGATATTCACTAAAACCAACACCCATGCCTCACGGCAACACTTCGTGTCGTTCCCCATCTGCTGCTGCCCATAGTACCACCATTGCTGAGTCCTCTCGAAGAACGCCAGCGCTCTATTGCAACCTGTCTCATCGTCGAACAGGGGGAGGTTTGCAGCAGCTCGTTTGCTTCAGCGAAGGGAGATGGCTGGTAGTAGGCTACCATCCTCGCCAAGCGCGCGTGGTACCTGGGGACGTCGATTGCGCAAGATATTATGTTGGTTTGAGCCCACTAGCAGCGACGGCTACATGTGACTTGGGCTTACGGTCACCTAAGGAGGCATTACGACACGTTTGTTTCTGTGCACATCTTGTACGAGCATACGAGGACCGCACCCCTCTCCTCCTTCTCGTAAGAGAACCTCGATCTTTGTTTCCATTGTATGATCTGGAGCTTACAAAGCATCACCCGCACGACGACAAAACTCTGCCAAGCCTATTGAGCCTGAATCTACGAGTATGCCGACTAAGTGTTGAAGCGCAGGAGTGATCAACGCGCCCATCCCCGGCAATTACCATTATTACTACTTGACTGCAGCGCCTTTGCTTTCAACGACGCTCATCGACGAAACGGGGGTCACCTGATCTGAAACTCCACGTGATAATGCGGGTGGTTCCCACGTATACCATTCGCGAATGTTGCCAGATCAATGGAGATCACGAGTGTCGACTGAATGCGGGTGATGATCCGCGCAGCTACATAGAGCAGAACAACCCAAGACATTCGCCAGGAACAACTCCACCAGGGCCCACGAAAACAGCCGCAGTGCAGATGAATTCCAAGCAGCGAACTTGCATGACCTCAAAGTTGTAGTGTTTTCCATGAACTGCTCGGTTCTGTGGCTACCAGCCATCGCTCATCATCTAACACATTGGCGTAGAGGGAGAAATTCGAGCTTCAGCAATATACTGACGAGACGCTAAGAAAGGGTACTGCAGAACGAGCACACTCTTGACGACGACCGTCAATCAATACCGCCAACGCACACATGCTGCGTACCTCGTAGTTGGTGGTGTTAAATAAGGCCTTACCGTGGGAGCGAATGCGTGTAGTGTGTGTGCTGTACGAGTATGTACAGGTTCAAGTGCCCAAACCGAGGACGGGCGCGTCTACCAGGACTATGACTACAGTATAACTCGCATTCCACCAGGCAGCAGGTGCACGCTACAGGTCTCTTACCTAGAAAACGAGCAGCAGCAAAGGCAAACTGACATTCGCAGGGGTAAGAAACTTCGGAAGCGTTGTACCGAAAATTAGTGCAAAACGCACCCTTCCCAAAAAATAAATCCAGGTTGGGTTAGCGATATTTATTTTGTTTCTAAATATTTACCAGGTACCACGGTATCATATCCCCTACCTGGCACAGTACAGGACACCTACAGTACGCGACAGATGTTAATAATCTCTTTGTTCTGGCGATATTGGATTTCTTATGTAAGATTGGGTGTTTTGCACACGATTTTCAGTACAAGGAGGTCCACATTCTCATTTCCCCCCCAAAGTCTCAGCCTCAAGTTATTAATTATCAAAATATTAACATCCGTCGCGTAATGCTGTACTGCTGTCATAAAAAACACAAATATTGACACGGGCTCGATGAGGGAGAGCTCTGTGCTAAAACATCAGTATATCGGCTCCCGGGGCTCTTATTTACGTGTCAATCTCAGCCTGGCTTTGTTAGCTCGTTTGTTCGGCAGGGGTTCTGTATCGTAGGTATTGTAGGTATTGTAGGTATGTTAGGTATAGTGGGTGTCCTACTGCTGTACAACACAGATGGCAGGACACCAACAAGAAACAGGGTAACAAGGCGGACGATCGGCAGGCTTGCATTTACAGAAATACAAGAAAGCCGGCAGCCGATACACCTAGGCTAAAGTACTGTTGTAGAACGCATCCTCCCCTAAATAAGAAATCCAAACCGGAGCGGTCTTCTGTTTCATTTCAGGGGTCCTGTACCGTATGTCCTGTACCGTATGTCCTGCTGTATTCAACCTGGTATACCTACCAGGGTAAGTAACAAAAACGGCCTTCAACACTTGCAACTTGTACGAGTAGCTCTCCTATGTAGTCAACAACTCACGTGCGCCGGAATATCACATGATAGACTCGGGGACGCCTTGATGCAGCTGCCGGAACTCCCAGCCGCACACATACGAAGACGTGTCCTCGTGTCCGCCGTCAGTGAGCTTTGGGTCCGGTACCTCCTTCGATGTTTAGATTGTAAGGGATCATCGGAGTAGAACCCGTAAAACAACAAACCGGCGCATGCCGACCATGACGATAACATTGGTTGGCTGTAGACATGGCGTGCGCTTGCCCTCCAGTCATGGAGCCGGGATCAAGCGCCCACGAGGCGTTCACAGCAGCAGCCAAGGCAGCACACGTGCTTGCGTGAGGCCGCTCCATCGTGTTGTTGCAGTTGGTCCAGTTCCCGCTCACGACCTGGAGGTGGCCTGCTATCCTGCACCATGTGATTTGAAGCGGCGCTTTCTTTGTTCCCTCCTCTCTTCTCTCTCCTCTATGTTTTCTACTCTCTGCTCTCTGTTTATCTGCTCTCTGCTCTCTGCTTCCTGATTTGTCTCTGCCTTGCTCTCTTGCACGCCAGCATGCGGCGAAACTTGTAGTCTAAGTGATGTGATCGGCCGTGCACGGTATGCTGCGTATCATATTAGCCAGTGCAAGTTGGAACTAAGGTATTCTGATAGGCTGTCACAGGATGCAAGGTAGAACAGGATGTTTTGATTGGCCAATACAAGGTAGAATCTATCCCGCTACGATTTTGTTGGCCCATCTGGGGCATGGGGTTGTGCACCTGGTCGCATCTTCGTTTATTTTTTGTGTCAACATTTTTTTGGGGGGTTATTGGATACGTGGCCCTTCGAGTGGAATAACCCGGGGTTATTCGATGCACCCCTACCGAAGAATGCGTTTGGTCAAGTTCTTGTTCTTAACACTTACAAATGTGCGCGTCTGGTGCTGCTTCTTTTTTTCCGCTCGGACCGTTTGCTTCTAGCACAAAATATCCGAAATGAGCTTGAAGCTCGACGCCGCTCGTCTGCTAACATGGAAAGCGGCGGCCGCCCGCGATGCTGGCGAAAACTTTACGAAGGAGGCGGCAATGGCTAAACTCTTCGCCTCTGAGGCGGCTACCTTCTGTTCGCACGCGGTGAGCTGCGGCACGAGGAGGCAATAATGCCTAGTTATATTTCGAGTAGACGCGAGGTTCTGCTGTAGACCACGCCAAAAACAACGGAGCCTTTTAGAGACCGCTGAAACCAGATTATATGTTCACCGCCGCTCCCAAGAAAATAACGCACACACGTTTACGACGGCCATGAATATCCTGCAGCGCGAGTTCAAAAACGTTTTTGCCGGGCCCTTCTCGGCGTTGGATGGCGTGTGATTGATTGCTTTTGGTTTTCTGTCCCTTTGTATCCACGTCGGCCTCTTGTTACTTTTTTATTTCTGAGATGCACCCGCTATGGGTTTACGTCCAAGTAACAGTTTTTTATTACACACGCGCTTTTTTCGCACCCGAACCATGTAGTATAGACTTTCTTACTTGGCAGTGCTCGGCGCTTGATGGTGTATGATGAAGTGTTTTCTGTTCGTTTCCCTCTGGGTCCGTGTCGACTTCTTTTGTTGTTTTTGTACAACGCACACGCTATCTATTTATGTGCCAGTATTTGGAAGTACGAGTAGACGTTTTTATTTCACGGTCTTTTTGCACTTTTTCGGAGCTAAACGGGGGATATGCTACACATCTACCAGACATCTACCATCTACAGTACGTGATTACGCCGGTCTATCGACCTTACTCAGCTCCCCTAGTTACGTCCATCGGGGTTTCCTCTCCTCCCCATCGTCTATCTTCGGACGCCGTGGGCGAGCTTAACCTCTTTACAGTTTAACTTACGTTTTTTGGGGACCAACTCTACTTCGACTACTTGCAATTATACTTGAATGGGTTGTGCAGCGGTATAAAAGTGTGTTTAAGACGATGTGCTTCCTTCGTGGTTAGCGCTGATGTCGTGAAGCCCATCTCTTGTTACAAATTCAATCGGAACGGAAAAATCCTTTTCTTTGTTGTTTTTGTTGTCAGGCGTGCCCGAGATGCACGATCCTACCTACCGCCTCACACCAGATCAAATCCATGTCCCGAGAGAACTATTTTCGGTTTCGATTAATCGTATTAAACGTGCTTGGCGCTGGCGGGCCGTACAACCTTGCCATCCCTAGCCTTGAGCAAGATTGCTAACACCCTTGCCAGGGGCAGTGCAGTCGACGTATTCCGGACTACGCGTTGTGCTAAGTGATTCGAATACGGATTCGCTTTATTTTTCGTTCCTAGGCACGCGCGCCAGACGTTCCCGCTGTAACGTACCATGCGATAGCTATTAGCGAACTCTTGACGTCGATGCCCGTGAACACCGTTGTTGAAATGTTTCGTATATTATTGCCAACTATTTTCAGCGTGTTTTTGGTAGCCGTTTTCAACCTCGTTTGTGACCGTGGATCTAATGCTTGCCCACCGCCTCCTCTGTCTGCTTGTTTGCGCGTGCATGTGTTCGGCGATTTTTTCCGTTGGTGCAACACCATTTTGGAACGACAACTTGCGCGCAGGCGATTCAAGTCTTGGGTGGCATGGGTGAGTAGTTCAGCAGCAGATAGTTGTCGACATGTGAATGTTTAAAAGATTCTCCGGTAGGTATGTCACGTCTATTGGACTGTGATGTGTATTCTATGTGTATGTGTATGTGTATGTGTATGTGTTGTGTTGTGTATGATTGTATTGGACAAATAGCACGGTCGAGGTGCAGCGTTAGTATTTTGCCTTCATTTTCCTTCGGAGGCTTCTCCCATGACGAGGTATATAACTCTTCCAACTACTGATTTAGGAAAACACGAAAAGAGCTAAATACCCGAGATACGATATCATGGCGAAGAGGTTCCTACATGTATAGAACGAACCTTGAGTTGACGCTATTTAGATAATATTTTACGAATTTTCCGACGCTTTTGCGTTAGAGAGCCCTGTCCTTAAAAGCAAGACATTCACAAAACATTCACAAAACATTTCAGACAAAAAGTGGTATGAGTACATCAATACTATTGAATACCATAGTCCTTGTCTTCTTAACATTAGCATTAGCATTAGCATTAGCATTACCATTAGCATTACCATTAGCATTAGCATTAGCATTAGCATTAGCATTAGCATTAGCATTAGCATTACCATTGCCATTACCATCACCATTACCATTACCATTACCATTAGCATTATCATGCCTTACGCGGCACCAGCCTGCTGCAAGGTGGATTCAACTCTAGATGTAAATGAAAGGACCGTGTATTATTTTAAGCTGTCGGAGGTGGAGGAAATCGAGTTTCTAGTTCGCGACGGTTCCAAAGAAATAGGGACTCCTTGCTGCTCCTCTTTCGCCTTTGCGTGCCCGATTTTTTTGTTTTCGTGTCCCGCCCGACCACCTGATCCCAATATTTTATTTTTATCAATCTTTGTGACGACAGAGACTGCAGCACATCAGTATCGATATCTATGCACCACCAACGCCGGGTTGCGGTTGCGGTTGCGGTTGGGTTGGGTTGGGTTGGGTTGGGTTGGGTTGGGTTGGGTTGGGTTGGGTTGGGTTGGGTTGGGTTGGGTTGGGTTGGGTTGGGTTGGGTTGATGGGTTGGGTTGATGGGTTGGGTTGGGTTGCGGTTTTTGGGACTGCTGCAAGTGTCCACCAGCCTGAGTTCCCCGGGAGAGCTATCTTTCACAATCACGCCTGAATCGTCTCTTGTATTTCCGCTCAGAATGGTACCCGTCAAATCGGCAAGTAAGGGCAGGGGAACTTGCTCCCGGTATGCATGATGGTCGTTTGGCTAAACGGTTTTACTGAAACCGTGCCAAGACTTCTCGAATGCCCTTTTGCCCTTTTACGCGTTCGTCACCACAGATGCATGGTACTATTCAATAGTACTGTAGTGACACCTTTACTGGTGCCTTTAATAGTACCTTTAGTAGTACCTTTAGTGGCGCCTTTTAATGGTGCCTTAACTGGTCCCTTTAATGGTACCTTTAGTGGTATCTTTACTGGTTGGTACCTTCAGCTTCAATGGCACCTGGAGTGGTGCCTTCATGGGTGCGTTTTTGGTGGCACCTTTAGTTGTGCCATTAGTGGTGCCCTTGGTGATACCTTTGGTGGTACTTTCAGTGGTACCTTGAGGAGGTCTGTACTCCACCCAAGAACTGACTGAGACAAAATGAACGTCCATCCCGAGAACACTCGCGCGCCTTAGGTATATAGCAATGCTACTGCAAAACACAGCTGAAATGCTGGCAAAGAAGACACATACCAAGCACGGGTAGTCGCTGGGCACAGCGGGGAAAACGATCACCGCGCCACTGGTGGATGCAAGCTACAAGTACACGCGCGGGTACTACGATACGGGTGGCCACGTTTTGACAAGTGATGTACGACTGAAAAGCCTTCTCAACAAAGCAAGTGACCAATGCCGCTGGAAAGCGTTTAGCATACAAGTTATACTGTTGGTGCTTTGATGTATCGTGCGAAACAACGCCGTTAGCTGAAATTTGATTTGCCCCTTCTTGCTTCCCACCGATTTAATCAGGCTACGTGTCGGAAATGCCCGCAGAGCGTCACTACCGAGACGCTCGCATTACCGAGATCTACGAAGGAACATCGGAAATACAGCACCTGGTCATCGCGGGAAGTGTGTTGAAGGGGTACGAGTAATGACAAGAGGGCAATACTGCACAGTGTGTTGTTTTGCAGCTCTCCCCGGGCGTACCAGGGCTCTTCTGGTTTTTCACGCTGTGCTTCGCAGTAACTGTACAAAACTCCACGGGTTTAGCGCTCGTTCTGGAGAAGGCGGTGCGATTAGAGCAGACACAAGTCGATGTATTTTTGTGATTGCGTTAGGTTTATGACGCATGGTGCTTGGATCACTATGTGTCGCGCCAGGAACAAGGGCATCACGGCGATTGTCCATCGGCCGGCCTTGCCGCCAGCAACCCTTTCAAAACAAGTTGGATTTGTTGCGATCATTCACAGCCTTGTTCAACCTTACGTTTGTGGACACCACCAGTCTGTTTGAACAATTCGGGTTCATAGCGGTATGGGTAACTTGACAAGATTAGGGGGGGGTGTACGTCACGGGTGGAAGTATCTGGATTTGCTATTTTTATGTTTGTTTGCACGTATGCCACCGGTTAGACCGGCAAGGGGAAGGACCCGCCTTGGAAGGTGGTTGGAACTCTCGTGGTAGTTCTTTTAGCCTAGTTGGATTTTTTTGGCGACACGCGTGATGGAGCTGGAACGTTGCCGAAACCAAGGGCCACGAATGATCTACAATATTTTGTAATATATAAAAAAAAACACCACCCGGAAGTCGGCCTCGTTCGCGAGGAGACCAGCAAACACGCTTCCGCAATGTATCTATGACAGTATTTTACTTAACCTGAGGCCATGTACAGCAGCGGCTAATGCACCCTGGGAGGGAAATGAAGGCGCATCATCCCACCGAATACAGAACAAGGCTTCGTTCACTCTTTTGCCCCCAGCCTATTCGTCCAGCTCTCTTTCCTCTGCAAACCCTATCAAATTCAATTTTGGAGTCGTTTGTCCCGAATTGGGATGCCCGCTGCAATAGAGGTGCTCCAGTTATTTTGTGGGGTTCATCACCTGAGTAGGTGTAGACTAACCTTACCTTACCGTACCTTACACTCGCTTACCTTTACTTACCTTCACTTACCTTCACTTTCGTTCACATACCTCAACTTACCTTCACTTACATTCACTTACCTTGACTTGCCCTTCCTTCGCTTATCTTCACATACCTTCACATACATTCACTTACCTTCGATTACCTTACCTTACCTTACCTTACCTTCCTTTACCTCACCTTACTTAACCTAACCTTACCTTGCCTTACCTTACTTTACCTTCAGCTACGTTCAGCGACCTTTACTTACGTTGACTTTCCTAACCTTACATTCAGTTATCTTACCTTATCTTACCTTACCTTGCCTTCACTCAATATCAATATCACCTTCCTTCACCTACCTTCACTTACTTTCACTTACCGTACCTTCATATACCTTCACTTAACTGCACTTACCTTCAACTACCTTAACTTAACTGCACTTTCCTTCACTTACCTGCACTTCAATTGAACTTACACATTCACTCATCTTACCTTCCTTTACCTTCACTTACCTTCCCATACCTTCTGTTATCTTCACTTCCTTTACCTTACCTTACCTTACCTTTCGTTACCTTACCTTACCTTCACCTACCTTACTTTTTTTTTTATCCTCCGGCGAATGGGGCAAAATAAAGCTTTACAGTAGCTCACCACACTTCCACGTATTTCCATACGCGTCGTGTGTCGATTTAACTCAGTTGCTTTCGCAGCCCAACGCTAGCTGGCGCACCCTTCGGATCCCATTGTAGATACAGCGTGAGCTGTCCCTATCAGTGGTCTTCGTTACAACCAAGTGGTCTTCGTTACAACCACCTACTTTACCTTGCCTAACCTTCACTTACCTTCACTTACCTTACCTTACCTTCGTATAACTTCACATTCCTTCGTCACTTACCCGCACTTACCTTACCTTACCTTACCTTACCTTACCTCGCCTGCAATGCCTTACCTTACCTTCACTTACCTTCACTTGAACTCACTTACCTTCAGTTACCTTCACTTACCTTACCATACCTTCACTTACGTTCACCTACCCTCACTTACCTTCACTCACGTTCACTTTCTTCACTAACTTTCAATTAGCTTCACTTAGACCTTCATTTGCTTTCACCTACCTTCACATACCTTCACTTACCGTCACTTTCCTTCACTTACGTTACCTTCACTTACCTTCACTTACCCTTTCTTGCTTTCACTTACTTTATCTTACCCTACCTTCACTTCCCTTCACTTCCCTTCACTGACCTTTACTTACCTCGTCCTTCACTTACCTTCACTTGCCTTCACCTACTTTCACTTTTCTCCATTTATCTTTAATTGCCACACCTTACCTTACCTTACCTTACCTGCACTTACCTTCACTTACCTTCACTTACCTTCACCTACCTTCACCTACCTTCACATACCTTCACTTATCTTTTACCTTCACATACCTTCACATACTTTCACCTTCCTTCACTTACCTTTACTTACGTTGACTTGCGTTCACTTGACTTCACTTACCTTCACTTCAATTTAACTTACATTCACTTGTATTGACTTACCTTACCTTACCTTGCCTTACCTTCCTTTACATTCCATTACCTTCACTTAACTTGACTCACCTTCAATTACCTTACATGACCTTAACTTACCTTACCTTGCCTAACCTCCACTTATCTTCACTTACCTTACCTTCACTTACCTCACCCACCTTACCTTACCTTACCTTACCTTACCTTACCTTACCTTACCTTACCTTACATTACATTACCATATCTTCACTTACTTCACCTTGCCTTATCTTCACGTACTTTACCTTACCTTACCTTCACTTATCTTTACTTACCTTCACTTACCTTCACTTGCCATACCTTCAATTACCTTCACTTACCTTACCTTCACTTACCTTCACTTACCTTCACTTACCTTCACGAACTCTCACTGTAAGTGAAGGTTATTGAAGACGATTGAATGTAACCTCAGGAAACGCTGCCATAGGCACGGTAGACCACGAGCAAGCTTCAGGAATCGTTGCTGTAGGTAGATCAGACCACTATCCGTAGAGTACATCTGTCCGTAGCATAAGCAATGTGCCGTCTCGATCAGGTGATGGTCAGACCCATCTTGATCACTCTTTTCCGCTCACCATCAGCTCTCATCAGCTGATCAAATTAATCCATCAACGTATCGGCTTGGGATCGCCGAACAACATCTTACCTTCTTTACCTTCTGCAAAGCTCTTCTACAGCACACTTCGTCGTGAATCTGCGTCAGCATCTGACACTTCTACAGGCTATGTCTCGATCGAGTCATCGGCAAGCGAGCCTACGCAAGCGTGTACCAGCTGCGGGCTGACACACGCTACACTCCACCACCGAAAGGTTCAACAGGCTATGGACCTCGTATCGCGCAAACGCGTCAAGCAGCTGGCGCATCAGTTCACGACCATCACCACTACTGGATACAAGAGGGTAGAGAAATCTGCTATTACGAGAAATATGTGGCGGTACGCCCAGTTCGGGCGGTTGAGAAATGAATAGCTGTGGGTCAAGCGGCAGGATGGGATATGACGTCCGGATACTTGTTTTTCGAGATTTCTACGGGACCGAACGGAAGACCGGTAAAAGGTTCTTTACCCATTCCAGCGACAAAGATGTCCACCAAGTTGAAGGAGTATGCACGGGCAGCGGGGGAAACTCAGGATTTTTTATTACATTCCTTTCGATCTGGGGGAGCTATTTCGAGAGCGTTGGCAGGAGATTCTTTATCCACGATTATGCAGCGGGCATATTGGAAAAGCCCGAAAACCGCATGGAGATACATGAGTCTGATGGATGTGGTAGCTCCGGGATCAGAGGGAACGGAGATGGTGGAGGGAGTTACATCAGCCTAGTTCGCAACGTTCAATGAGTTTCCTCTTAGCGAGCAAAGTCGTTCGTGGGCTGCGTGTAGTGGAAAGCCTTTACTGTAACAAATAGCATTGTTTAAAAATTGCAGAACATCATGGATGATGTAAAAGTATGGGATATGAAGTATTCCACTTAAGAAGATGGAACAGGAAGAAGTGGTTACACCAACCGTGGGAGGTGATGCCAGTGTACATATCCCATACTATCTGAGGAGAAGAACTGGCTCGAAAATACTGGTGTATTATTAAATCCAGATATGAAAAAAGATAAAATCGATCCCAGATCTGTCATGGAATAAAGAGCCCATAATTTGGAGAGCCAGGACACACGCTCACTTTTCAATATTTATTATTAAGCCTGTTCACTGTTTTATTTTTTCCAAATTTCCAAATTTCCAAATTTCCAAATTTCCAATTTTTCCGCCTCAGGCTACCGGTAAAAAGTAGAAACCCTTTTCCTTCATGTTCTTGAGCTTCGGCTCATCTGTCATTCGTGTTCCTGGTCAAAGTGGTCGAACTAAGACAAGCGGTGTCATGCCTAGGTCTGCCACAACAAGAGCAGCTCATGCTGGACAACAAGGAAGTAAGCGTGTTAGCGGAAGCGGTCGCGGGCGTGGAGGTGTTCGTGGCCGTGGAATTGGTCGCAGGCGAGCAACCGCAAACACAAAAACTTGCTCGTCTTCCTCTCAAAACGCGGCGGAACCGCAACATGTCGAGCGAGCCGTAGCACAGCGCACGTGCGGCGACAAGCGCCCCCCCCTTGCACCACGAGCGGTCATGGTTACTCGTTCTTCCTCTCATCGGGCTGAAGAGGCCGCCGATGCAGCTCAGGCGCTGATTGGTTTGAGCGGGACCATTGGAACACGAGGTCGCAAGAAGGGAACGGGAGGCGATTCAAATGCGGCGGAACTGCAGTGTCGAAGCCGGACTCGGGGTGTGTCCCTCGTTGCAGGGGCGTATCGGGCTCTGAATGGGACCCCAGACCGTACCGGTGGCGGTCACAGTCGCGAGATTAGGTCTCCGGTCGTCTACCATGCCTCGGATGAGGAAGTGGACTTGGGCGTCGTTGAGCTTGAGGAGGAGGAGGAGCAGGAAGACGAAGACGACGAGAAGGAAGGGGAGGAGCAGGAGCAGAACGAGAACGATGAAAAGGACGAGGAGGAGGACGAGGAGGACGAGGCTAGGGGGGATGTTACGGTTCTGTGACAGTTTCAAGAGTTGCTATGACAGAGGCGTTCTCGTGATAGTAGGGGCCGCGATATTCACGTCCCCTCCTTAGGTCGGGTGTGGCTGCCCCACCCGGACACTTCACTTCTTCCCTTTTTTACCCACTTCACTTGTTCAACCAAGCATCAACTATCTTCTCACAATTCCTTGGGTTCACGTTCATAAACCTTCGGATCAGCAATCAAGTTACCATTTTCACACTATTTTCTCGGGGAGCTTCCCATCTTGAGCACTTGCACAAGGGCCTTGCTCTCTTCCTCCGAGGAACGCTCAAGCGCCTTCTGAACTCGGTCGTATCGGGCCTTCGGAGGTCAGACAATATGAATACCTGAGGCGTGCTACAGATATGGCCTATGTGTACCGAGGAGCTTCTTCATCAACTCTAAGTGCGACAAGAAGAATTCAGCATCGGAGAGGTACGTCGTTGAAACGTGAATGATTACGGTTCGTTTGGGTACCGCGTGCATCGAAGACGGTCCTGCGTACGGCAACTGCTGCTGTAGTCTAACTGCTATAATACGAAAAGTGACACCCACCGACCACCGTCACGACCGTATCATCTCACCTTCGTCTAGTTTTGCAGGGTGTATCTCGATAAAATCGAGCGAAACTGCTGTACGCCGTAACTCAGCAAGTCCATCTCACAACACCAGCACTGCTATAGGTTAGGTGCTTTGCTGAAGCGTAATCCATACCCACCCGTGGAAAATAAGCCTCGGTTACACTGAGCAGTAGCATAGAAGTCAAACACTCCCGATACCCCTGCTTGTTATCTGCTAAAGGACCATTGTACTTTTGATTTTTCAAGAGGGGCAGAGTGACAAAGCTGTCACCCACGGAAAATTCCAGCCACCAGATTCATCGTAGATCTGGGACCCCCGAATAAAAACCTTGATATAGTCGAGTATACTACTGACCGTACGTTGCCTCGACTCCAAAAACGCGAGCCGTTTTGAGCAACAGCGGTACAGAGGCAACTCTCAACAGTATACACTGCTTTCTGTTAATAGAGCTCTGACCTCTAATTCAAGGGAACTTCACGTGTGATCATCGTGATGGACCGACCAAAATTCGAGCCCAACGCCCCTCGTTGACAGTGCGGGCGAAAAACGTGACTTCCCAAAAGGGACTCGCCAAACTCCGCGAAAAAAGCTGTATCAACAGCAACTCCCGGCAGTAGAGTAGCTTCCTGTTAAAAGAGACTCTAATCATCAAGGCGACTAGTGTAAGCGAACACCCCGCACCCAGCAGCATCCAGATCCGTACTGCTGTTTTTTCGGAACTTCGAAAAAAACGGAAATCTCTATAACGCCTTTCATTTCTACACAACCACCACTACTGCGCTTGAACCGGCGGTTTAATACAGCAGCTCGTATCATACGTGCGGTGGGATTACTGGTACTACTACACTGTTGTAAACGTACCGGCATCATACAAGACATCTGAGTGAACTGTTACTTGGTACATACTACTCATCATCGTCATGAGGGAATCCAACAGCAGCACTTCACTTGCTGAAGCCATCAAAGAACTGCGAACGTTCGATGGGCGCAGCCGAGCCGACTTTCGATATTGGTATAAATCGTTAGCGGTTGTAATTGGAGTATCCAGGCGCGATATCGCCAAGCTCATTAAAGGGTATCCTTGACTGACCAAAGCGACGGCCGGTACGGGATCTTCACCAGAACTCGCACAAGAAATCGCAGCTTAGGAAAGGGAATATCAAGATCTGCACGCTATGCTTTTTCTACCAACGGAGACACCAGCATCTCCACTCATACTAAAGCACGAGGGTGAGACTGGGACGACCGCTGACGAACAAAAGACCCTACAAGGTACAACAAGGTCACCGACGAAGTTATTCGAGCAAACCCCGACGAGCTCGTCGACTCTAACATAAAGCAAGGAGAAGATCCGGTTTCTTATTTCATGGAAAAAAGACGCTTGCGCACGCTGAGGTCGAGAAGATGGGCGAGACCATTTCCGACCACAGATTGAAGGACATACTCGTATGTGTTCAAGGATTCACGGCGGAGTACAAGGACATCAAGATGATGATATACCGAGACCCGACTTTGGACATTATCATATGCAAAACACGATGCACCATCTTTACTTGGACGATCTTTCGCGCAACAGCGACACCAAGATCGCTGGTCGTGGGGTAGCCATGACTGCGGCATCGATCTGCAGTCAATGCGGAAATCAAGGGCATTACGCCCCCAACTGCTGGAAAAGAAGGGAGGACTACGACAGCATATCTACTGGCGCCCACAACAAGCAGAAGAACGGGGGATCTTCAAAAGGCAAGGTGGCATTCAACGTTGGAGTTGAGCACAAGTGGTGTTCTGTGCACAAGCCCATCTCGCACGACGACACGGAATGCTACAAGCAAGGAGCGCCACGCCCACCGCATAGTGGACGCGCTCATCACTGCCCCTGCTGTACAAGGCGCGAGCACACACGCCCCAACAACGACCGAAATCCGTCCATTAATTTCGACGATGGTTTCAAACAGGAATTCGCGTTTACAGGGCTGCTAGTTGGTAGCGGCAACAGGGGATTTCAGCCCAATGGCAGCGGCACCATGGGGCTTCACCCCAACCGCGATAGGTTCACGATGACTGTGGGCAGCGGTGCGTCGAGCCACTTGATATACGAGGAGCTGATTCCAAGACTGCGGAAAAGCATAAGGGATTACAAGATGCTAAAGGAGACGAAGGCCATCATGACCAACGGGAACAAGAAGGTATTCGCAACAGCAAGAGGCAACATCTGCGGATACATCATCGACCAGGCTGGCAAGAGTGTTCCTGCTCGCATCTCGGCCATGTTCGTACCTGGACTGGGACGCAACATTCTTCTCCTCCATCAGTGCAATGTAATCAGGGGTAAGCACCTCGAGGCGGGAAACCCCCACTTGCAGTTCAAATGCAGCACTTCGCTTCCGCTCACCCAACGCCCAGAGGACAAAGGCGTTTGTTCTTACGACGTATTTCTCCGCACCCTGGGCGGCACGGCTTTTACGTCATCAGCGCCGTCTGTAGTTCCTGCAGCACAGGCAAGCAACGACGCCAATCGAGGCGATCGCACCTTCGCAGAGACCAAGCAATTCTGCACCAACTCCAGCATAGCCATGGAGCACACCACGACGGTAACGCCCCAACAGAAGAGGATATCCGCGCGGTATGGCCAGAATATTGCGACCCAAAAGGAGTGCACACCAACAGGCGGAAACACCACACCTGAAGAGGCTACTGCCACGGAGACTGAGCGCCAACATGCGCAAATTCCGGACATCACGCCCAATGAAGCGGGTGTCACTGAGACGGAGCGCTCTTGTGCGCTAGTCCAGGTCATGCTACACTACTCGCCCGTGGACGCACATTCTACTACGGCTGGGGCCGCACCGGATGTACCGCACCACGAGACCGCCAGAACAAGACCCAATCCAAGAGTTGAAGGTACCTTCGACAACACCCACGCGACAGAATCATCGGGGACGACGCCACCGACCGCGTGTGAGGAGTTCACCTACGCCGAGGGAGACCCGTTTCGTATATCGAAGGGGGAAAACCGGGTGATTAAAATCCCCGACGGCATTCTTAGATGCCATCCACTTCATGGATCAGCATCGCCTGGGATAACCGGAACCGGAATTACCGGAGCTGGGATCACTGGACCAACAGCATCACATGGCACCATTGGAGTCGCTGGATCATCGCCATCTGGGACCAATGGACCATCGGTTGAGCCAACGGTCGACGGATCGACAACGTCCGCTTCACCCGGGATCGCACCAGCTACTTTGGAGCCAAGCTCAACAACGAGACCGACCGTCAGGAGTAAGTTCACACGCTCATGACAGCATAAGGGCAGCCGCGGGGAAGCCGCGAGACAGGATCTGCCGAATCAACACGGGATGATCAAGAGCCACTGGTGACATCTCCGGCCTTCGTGTACACCCGCAAGTCAACCTCGGGCTTTCTTTTCCTCGTGAACAAAAAGCCCATAAACATGGAGGCCAGGACGCAGAGACTGGCTACATAATTAACAGTCGACAGCCTCCTACCTCTCCATCTTCAAGATGAAGTTAAGCCTCCAGTTCCAAGCGATAGACATCGGACGAAGCACATATAACGACGTCGACATCAACAACGTCTACATCATCAATGCCTACACCGACAACGTCTACACCATCAACGTCGAGCCACTGGAAGTGTGAGATGCGTTATCTCTTCACCAAAGCATACGTAGAGTGTCGCACTATGTTCTCTTTTTGTACGGGGCGAGCAGAGACAACGACCGGTGTTGTCCATGGTTTGGAGATTACCAAATATCGCAGTTAATACCAAGATTACAAGTCGAATAGATGTTTCGACTGGATAGTTGAATCTTATATTTGACTACGCCATCTCCGGTACTTCAGGATATACGGCCGGAAAACCCGCCACCTGGACAAGTACACACGCAAGGTTAGGATACACGAGAAGTGGTGTCTCTCTAGAATAAGTGGTCTTTATTCAGCTAGCTGTAAATCGCTGGCAGTGCCCCTTTTCTTTGTTCCTTTGTTTGAGGGCGGCAGGAACACTGGTAGGCTGTGTTGCGGAATGGTGAACACATGATCCACTGTTTTAGACTGATGCGAATATATTCTATTCCTTGGTTGATTAACCGACCGGAATATTGCTCACGTCCGATGATTCTAGTATTGTGAGCTAGACTAGTAACTTAACTTGCAAAAATATTCGGAAGTACGTATAGTGTCAGAGCGGGATTTTTCATGTCCTTTGTTATTTAACTGTTCATCCCTTGGGTATTTTAGCAAAGTGAGTTTGCTCTATGAAATATTTTCCCCAACGTTTACCATTGTTGATGCATGCATTTATCTTTTGGAGTGTTTTAGCATGTAGCGCAGAGTGAGAAAGTGTTAACTTAACGGGAGGAGGTGTTAGAGAGGCTACTTGTCAGTAACCATCACGTCTTTACTTGATAATACACTAAAGTCATTTGGTTTACATTGCGAATTGTTTGCACAACAGACACTTATAATAAGTCTGTTAGATGGGATTTATCGATACGGTATTTAGCATTCAGAAGTCTCAGCAGAAATTACCTAGGTACATGATGCACAGCAGTTTACTGGTTAGTCGTATCCAAGAGCTGATACATGTAGTACGTACCAGCAATCCGGTGTAATAAACAGTGCGGCGAAATAACGTACGTATAGCATATTCATGAAATATGATTTTTAGGTTGGCTGTCGGCACGTTGACGCAGCTAAGCTCCCAAAAGCAAACCTCAGGGAACGTTGCCATAGGCACAGTAACACACCGAATAGGCTTCAGGAAACGTTGCTGTAGGCAGATCAGACAACTACCCGTAGAGTGCACCTGCCCGTAGCATAGACATTGTGCCCTTTCGATCAGGTGATGGTCAGACCCACCTCAATCACTCTTTTTTGCTCACCATCAGCTCTCATCAGCTTAGCAAATTTATCAATCAATCAACAGATCGGCTTGGGGTCGCGAAACAACTTCTTTTTTCTCTTCTTTGAAGCTCTTCCACAGACACACTTCACCGTGAGTCTGTCTGCGTTAGCCTCTAAAACTGATACAGGAGCTGTGTCTTAATCGGGTCATCCGCGAGGCACCCTACGCAAGCGTATACCAGCTACGGGCGGACACACGCTGCACATCGCCACCTAAAGGTCAACACTTCCCCCCCCGCCCCCGGCCCCCACGCCCTAAAACACCCGCCCTCCCTCGCCGCTTATACGACTTACTACAGGATTCGAGGATTAGAGACGCGTGCTACGATGATAGAGGTGCACCCTTTTTTTTTCTACGGTTCAACGTGGGGGCTTACAGACCTTAGAGCTCTTCCAAAAACTGATTTAGAGAAAAATAAAACTGCTCCCGGATGAAAAAATTCGTGGTTTAGGCTCACAACGATAATCATTAATCACGAAACAAGTATTACCTGGTACCTAGTACCGCCGGTTTGATTGATTGATTGATTGATGATGGGTTAAGGAGCCCCGTCATTCAAAAACATTTCAAAATAAAAGTGATACTTACATCGTAACATGCATCTATAACTCTTGAAAATAATCTGATGATGCATTTCCTCCCACAGCCGTCACATCTTGTCCCCCTCAAAAACGTTTTTATTAACAGTTTCCGCACACAAATCGATGTACATCACCCTGTTGACTTTGGTACGAGCTATACACTGTAGTTCCAAGAGGAGTCGCCGACCTATACCCTTCTTCATGAGGACACAGACCAAGTAATACGCGCGATGGGAGTATCACACACAGCTTGCAAAGATGAGTTTCGATGAAATCTTCAATCTCACAGCCCCGGAGCGTATTTTTATATTTTATTAAGGATATATGTCGGCCACTCCCCTTGGAACTACAGTAGTGTATCTTGTTCCAGGGTCAGCAGCGTGACATTAGTCGGTCTGTGCGCGGAAACTATGAAACCCGTTGTTGAGGTGGACAACATCTGACAGCTGTGGAAGGAAATGCATCATCAGTTGATCAAGTGTATGCTGTCAGTCATACAACCTGTGAGGAGAGGGCGGAGTGTTCGAAGGGGTGGGGAGGGGGGGTCGGGGGAGGGAGGGGGGGGGGAAGGAGAAGATTTCCAAAAACTATAATAGGTCGCGTAGATGTAGGGACTTGCTATACACGTGGTGCTAGGTCTAGGCGATCGTTCGGGTGGTGGGGAAGGAGGGGGCGTTTGCTGGGGGGGGGGGGGGAGGAGAATGAATTGGAGCTATGGCATGGATGGCTAGAAATATGTTGAGGGGATACTTGTACTTTATTTAGAGTAGAAGCTAGGTGCATTTCATGCCAGGTACGTAAGTATACCACCTTCACTCAGTGAATAAGGACATACACGTATAAGGATCGAGACTGGATGATATTAATAGTACACTTTTTATTTTTATTTTTTTCGCTCACTTGTATTTTCCAGCTTCTGGACAAGCCGTGGTCACAGGTGTCGTCCCTTCTTCCCCCCGGTTTTTGCCTTCAACTTTTATCGCGCACATGGCTCAGCAATCCCACTGCTCGTCGATTTTCCGTCGAGTGTTGCTAACCCATGCTCTCGCGTTTTCCGCAAGAAGTCAGTTTTTGCGCACGAAAGTCCCCACAAATTTATACGAGTATGCACTCGGGGGGATTCGAACTCACGAAACTGACCTGTACCAGGCTCGAGGATAACCTGATACGCCACCGGGGCGACCGGCTACATTATTTAGGACCCTATATTATATAGGGTCGTCCCTAACGCGAACTCAAAACAATCCCAAATTCTTACAAAATGTCACGATTCCTGACATTTTGAAGTTTTGAAACGTCAAGTTTTCAAAAACTAAAATCATGCATACATACGTTGTTTTGTCGGGAATCCTGACATGATTTTTTATGGATGAATGATTTCAAAACGGTTCAAAGTTCGAATTCCTGACAAAAATCAAACGATATGCGAGGGTGTCACGTTTTTTGTCACGATTCCTGCCTTTTCTTTTGCGTTTGTTGGGAACGGCCCTTCCACCACTCTTCCCCGTAAGTTAGCCTCCAGAGTAGTAATAGTAGTAGTAGTAGTAGTAGTAGTAGTAGTAGTAGTAGTAGTAGTAGTAGTAGTAGTAGTAGTAGTAGTAGTAGTAGTAGTGGTAATCACACAGCACGCATGATCAACGATGTCACTAAGGGCCACCCAGAAACCAAAATAATACGCGCGTGCACGACGTCGATTGCTAGACTCGCCAGCGGGAGGGGTGTAGCGAGGTAAGGCAGTAAGTAGAAGGTAAGCTACACAGCGCTACGAAACGAAATAGAACAACAAAAATACGCGTCCGATCTAACATGTTTATACGGAGCGCCACGTATTTTACGTATCATGTATGGAGGAACATAATACATATGCAGAGAGGGGAATTGAATCTCCGAGGCGGCCGCTACGACCGCTACCACTGCTACCACTGCTACCACTGCCACACCTACTACACCCCCTTCGTCCAACTCGTCCATGCATTCGTATCATTCCCTGCTATATATCAGTCACTGAGACTTAGTGTATCTCTTTTATCTTGGGCAAGACAGGAGCGGGCACACAGCAGCAGTGGTCATTGTTTATCCCTCCCGCTTCGAAGCAAAGGAACACCTTCGTCGCCTTTTCTCGTCGACTACCTCCGGCCAGTGTACGCTGCGTGTCGTTCTGTTCCTCCGTTTCGTCGACTGGTGAACATCTGGTGAGCCCCCCGTATACTAGCTGCGTGTACCAGATGTGTTTTTGTGGTCTACAAGCGGAGTAGTAGCAGTAGTAAGTAGCTGTCGCTTTGAGAGTAGTCTGGACCTATTTATCCATCTAGCGTCGAACAAATCGTAATCACAGCGTCGGCAAGAACATTATTTTCGAGTGTTTTCGCTTAGAAAGTGTGCGCTGTTCTATGTAGCATCCAACGATTCCTTATGGCGTGATCGAAAGCGCCTGCCATAAAATGAGCGCTTCACTGTCCTCCCCTCTCCTCTCCTACCGGTGGTAAATACTTACACATTGTTAACTGTTTGCCACTGTACCTGGGTAGTCTAAATACACAGCAAGAAACATGGACCACCAAGAAAAGTGTTTCGAACCAGGGTTATTAGACTAGACTAGACTATCGCTCTTGTATCATGATTCAGAGCTGCTAAGCAAGATCAAGGTACACCCAATGCAAGCATTGATACAGCAACTCTTGACTGCAAAACGTGTCCGCAGGCCTGGCGGGCTTCGATCGAAACTCTCAGGTGTAGGTATCACATCGTACATCCATATTCCTGGTGTGCGGATGTCTGTTACTTTGGGGTGTCATAGCTTTTCACCTACGCATCATCAGCTGCTGCTGCTGTTCTGTGACATAGATCATCCCATTTCTCAAAAAATCGATAAATCAATCAATCAGTGTCGAATGTAAGCGCGCACGAGGCGTGCCATCTACTACTACAGCATACTGCTGCTGTACAGAGTGATGCATTGATTGCACTCTTCTTGTATAGACCACTGTACAGTTTTGTACTAAATGTGAGGCAGATGCGGCAACGCTTTGAAAGGAAGCGCTCCGCGCCCGCCAAGCTATACCCTACTACTAGAGTACTACTGTTGTAGTGTCTATGTGTTGTTGTATGTTTCGCCCTCTTCTAGTATACCTGGCACTCTACAGCAGTACTGCTGTACTGAATGTGAGGCAGATGCTGCAACGCTTTGAAAGGAAGCACTCCGCGCCCGCCAAGCTATACCCTACTCCTTGGGTACTACTAAATGTTGTAGTACCTACAGTATGTGTTGTTGTTGTCTCGTCCGTGGTCACCCAAAGGTGCTGAAGCCCTAGGAAAATCCGAAAACCCGAATGAAATCAAAATTCGCCCGGAAAATACGACACTTTCCCGCCAAAAACGCACGATACGTAGAAGGCGCACAAGTGAAATGTTCCAATTTGCAAGCTGAACTCACATGGCCGCGGGTATCCACTCAATTACAGCGTAGAGTTCCCCCGTTCCCACAGCTAACCAAATCGCGGCTACAAACTACCGCGGTTGGGCTGCCTACACCGTACGAACCGCAGGTAGTGTACAGCAGTGGCAAAAATCCGCGCTGACTACGAGGTAGTGAAGTACATTCAGGAATTTCCTGATATTCAGCATCGGGATCGACGTATTTTAGAGCGTGTGTGTGTGTGTGTGTGTGTTCTTCACATTAAACCGTTTTTCTACTCGTCGACATCCAGCACACCCATTGTCCGTACTGATTCTTCACCCTAGAAAGATCAGCTCTGTGGTCACAAGCCACGACACAGAGATAATGCATCGTAGCGTAGATCAGTGTGGTGAAAACCGTAGACACTCAGATCCGGGCACGAGAACAATAACATACATAACATGCACATATATACCCTCGACATACAGACATACCTTTGTTTATTCCTGAGCGTTGGGCTGTACACTGCATGACTGCATTGATATGGTCATGATGATTCATGAGAGTGATGAGCCATACGCCTCCCTCACCTATTAATAGAAGAGCAGCACGACTTGTAACGAACATTATATTAATGGAGCACACGAAGCCCAGCAACCAAGAGCACCAATTCTGGTAGTAGTGATACTAGACTAGACTATAGCTCTAAGGATAACTCTAGACTAGAGGTTCCTATTAATATTAATAGAGGGTGTCAACTCTAGGGTTCGAGGGTGTTAACTCTAGGGTTTTAGGGTATTTAGCCTAGGGTTCGAGGGTTATTAGCCTAGGGTTCGAGGGTTATTAGCCTAGGGTTCAAGGGTTATTAGCCTAGGGTTCGAGGGTTATTAGCATAGGGTTCGAGGGTATTAACGCTAAGGTTCGAGGGTGTTAACTCTAAGGTTTTAGGGTGATAACTCTAGGGTTTGAGGGTGTTAACTCTAGGGTTTGAGGGTTATTAGTCTCTATTAATAGAGTTACTAGACTAAGGTTACTAGTCTAGTCTATGCCATTAATAAATTATGTAAATCACTGATGTTTTTAAGCATGTATGTGCGTTTAGATATATAATGTAATCACTGATGTTTTTACGCATGTAATCTATAGACTATGGGTTTAGATGTTAGGGTAGCTGCTACCGGCGATGGTCCGAATGCTAGTCCTCATCTTTTGTGCGTAGTGTACCAGGTGTGGTAGACTATGTGTGCACAAGGGCGCGATTATACATAAATATGTGTAAGTGGAGCCTGGTGGCGTTCGGGTCATGTATTCGTACTCGTGGGTTCGAATGCCACGGTGGTCACCACTGTGGAGCCTGGCCTCTCACGGGGTCCTGGTGTCGAAGTGGGGAGGGCGGTCCCGGAGGTCTGGTGCTCGTCGCGGAGCTGAAGTCGAAGCGGAGAGGGCGTCGCAGAGCTGAAGTCGAAGCGGACAGGGCGTCGCGGTGCTAAGGTCCCTTGACGATCGCCTTCACAGCGGACGCACGCTAAAACCTTTCTTACATGTATCAAGGAGATGCTAAAGCTGAAGTGACGGTGGGCTTATGCCCTCTCGTCACGCGGCGGGATCATCTTTCGGCGGCTGACCTTCCGGGGACGGGTCAACGCCGTCTATGACGGGTGACATTGCTCGCGACCCCGGGATCGTGTATGGCCTGACCGGTGACGTGTCCTCTCGCGCATGCGTGTACAAGATCTACGATAGGTATCTACGGTCCTGTCTTCCACATATATTATAAAAAATGAAAATACACTCTGATCATTCTTTTTTTCAGGGATTCCGTCGGGAGGTTTTTTTCGTGTCGGCCTTAGTATGCGATTATCGGAACTGGAATTCCCGGCCAAATAGCTTCGTTCAAGGGGCGTCTTCGGGGGGCGGCTCCAACGCCCCTCGCCCTGCCGTATCCGTTCCATACCTCGACGTGAGCGCGAATAGACGCTGAGCGAGACAAGCGAGAAGTGCGTTCTTTTTTTATTTGGGCTTTATACGCCCGAGCTATTCTTGGATCTTATCATATGTACTTGTAGAGCTTGAACGAGTAAATAAGGGACAACATTTCCAAATTTGCGTTATTTCCGAATTGGCATCTAAATTACTTCCCAACGATGCTTTTTTCATGTCCCCGCCTCCAAGCGCATGCCCTATCCTAGCTACTTCTTGTGTGCGTCGTTTCCTTTCGGCTCAGTGGGTATGGTGCTATATAACCAACGAAGGATTGTCGTGAGTACGGTGCTATATAACCAACGAAGGATTGTCGTGAGTACGATGCTCACCCAGATCATATTTGGTATTAAGTAGCGTGCAATAACCAATGAAGGATTGTCGTGAGTACGATGCTCACCTAGATCATATTTGGTATTCAGGAGCGCAGGAGCGTGCGCGCTGGAGACGTTATGAATTGTTATGATAGTTGTTAGTGCTCTTCTAAGTACAACAAACTGCTGTTGTACGTCGAAGAGGATTGGTCCGGAAATCGCTCTCACGAAGTCGGTGATAATTAATTAACGAACTGGAAAACACACTTGGTTGATTTTTTGCATAACCCAATCATGTGGTGAGTGTTACTGAGTCAAGCGACAGCAGTGGGTAGTGCTATGTGTCGTGCGTTCGATTCTTACCGACTTCATATTTGTCTTTTTCAAGCGTGCGCGCTGACGACATTATGAATATTTTTTTCGGTAGTTTACCACGTACCAGGTATATTGCAAATATAAGTTTCGATCAAATCTTTGATCTCACAGCTGGAGTGTATATAAATATTATATGTGACCTAAACAACTTGAAAACCCTCGCCCCCTCCCCCCCCCCCCCTTCTTTTTTTTCCCCGCTCTCTCTTGATCAAACGCCCCGCCTGATTTCGAAATCCACCGGAGTACTGAACACTTCCACGCACTGGATATCACCCCATTATCTTTCTAGAGCCACCTATGCCGCTGCTGCAATTCCCCCCCCCCCCCACTCGCCCCCAACGCCCCCTTCTACCCCACCACCCGCACCATCGCCTAGACCTAGCACGACGAGTATAGCAACCACCCCCCCCCCCCCCCCCCCCGCCCTCCCCCACCCCTCCCCCCCCCCTCCCCCACCCCCCACCCCCCAACCCACCCCCACCACCTCGAACACTCCGCCCTCTACTCGCTGGTTGTACGACTTACCGGATATACATGATAAACTGGTGCATTCTTTCCAAAATCCGTCACAGTTATCCCCTTAAAAGAATGTATAGTTTCCACGCACAGATTGAGCTGCCCCCCCCCCCCCCCCCCCATCCCATGATAAACTGGTGCATCCTTTCCAAAACCGTCACATTTAGCCCCCTGAAGGATTTATAGTTTCCACGCACATATTGACCTACCCCGCCCGTCCTGCCCCCCCCTCCCCCGCCCCCGCTCCCTTCTGACCAAAACCAGGCCCCCGCGTCCTCCAAGCCTCCGCCCTCCCCTCACCGGTTATTTGATTTTCAGGATTCAGTTATTGATAAACTGATGCATTTCCTTCCACAGCTGTCAGATTTTGTCCGCCTCAGAAACAGGTTTTATAGTTTCTGCGCACAGACTGACCAACATCACCCTGTTGACACTGATAGCTACACTACCGTAGTTCTAAGGGGAGTCGCCGACCTATATCCTTAATGAGGACACACAACTCGTAATACGCGCGATCGGAGTATCACACACAGCTTGCAAAGATGAGTTTCGACAAAATATTCGATCTCACAGCTGGAGTGTATTTTCATTTATATACTAATAAAAGAATAAAAACACGCGCCGCGTATTTTTATAGATGAGTTTCGACAAAATATTCGATCTCACAGCTGGAATGTATATTTATTTTTATATGTTGAAAGAACAAAAAAAATACTCAACCGCGTATTTTTATTCTGTGTTTTTATTTCTTTAGACTAATTTTCATAGTAAAAAAACTATATCAATTTTTATAATATAATAAAAATACACTCCAGCTGTGAGATCGAATATTTTGTCGAAACTCATCTTGGCAAGCTGTGTGTGATACTCCGATCGCGCGTGTTACGGGTTGTGTGTCCTCATTAAGGATATAGGTCGGCGACTCCCCTTACAACTACAATAGTGTAGCTATCAGTGTCAACAGGGTGATGTTGGTCAGTCTGTGCGCGGAAACTATAAAACCCGTTTTTGAGGCGGACAAAATCTGACAGCTGTGGAAGGAAATGCATCAGCTTATCAAGTGAATCCTGCATGTCGAATAATCGGTGAGGGGAGGGCGGAGCTTATAAGGACGTGGGGGCCTGGGTTTGATCAAGAGGGAGCGGGGGGGGGGGGGGGGGGGGGGGCAGGACGGGCGGGGCAGCTCAACATGTCCGTGGAATCTATAAATCCTTCAAGGGGATAAATCTGACGGTTTTGGAAAGTATGCACCAGTTTATCATGTATATCCTGTAAGTCGTACAACCAGTGAGGAGAGGGCGGAGCGTTCGAGGGGGTGGGGGTGGGGGTGGGGGGGTGGGGGGGAGGGGGGGGAAGGAGGGTGTTTTATTTACATCTTTAGGTCGCATAGATGGAGGCGTTCGCTATCCAGCTGTGAGATCGAAGATTTCGTCGAAAGTCCATCTTTGCTTGCAAGCTGTGTGTGATACTCCGATCGCGCGTACTACGGGGTGTGTGTCCTCGTTAAGGATATAGGTCAGCAACTCCCCTTGCAACTACAGTGTAGCTTGTACCAGGGTCAACAGGGTGATGCTAACCAATCTGTGCGCGGAAACTATAAAAGCCGTTTTCACTCGGTCGTGGGAATGTCGTTCTTGTTTGGAAACATGAATATCCATGTAGATGAACACGGTAGATATTTTTTCTTCCACTAGACTAATAAGCCATGAATAGCAATGAATAGGTTTATGGAACAACCCCAACCTCCACATTTGCAGAACGAAATATATTCGCCAAACAAAAACCAGGTATATCTCTACCCTCTATGTTGCATGGCATGAAGTCTACTGACAGACTATTTTGTCGAGCATTCCATTAACAGAGCCCGAGAGGGGGGGATAAAATACCTGGTACTGTGTACCGACTAAACACAAGTTCTTGTGGCCACAGCAGCAGTGAATGAACGCAAGGTGTCTTCAACACCGTACTACTTTATAGACCAAAATCGTTCGTTTGGCTGAGTGCACATCACATTCTCATTGCACACATGAACGACCGACGCAATTGAGGTTGTTGTACTACAACACCGCAAAACGTTACCTGGGAACCATTTCCGCAAAATTGCATGTTGATCAGCCCACGTAAATGCTCAGATTTCGTCTGCTTGGGTCTGATCTTTCGACATACTATACCAGATACAATGGACAAGCGAAATACGGCGCATGCGTCACTTCTGGTAGCGCTAACAGCGCTGATGCTGGGCGACGATTTGGCGGAGGCTGCGATCGAGAGGATAATCGTTGACGAGCTAGGGACCACATTTAAGCTCGACTGGTGGAATGATGGTCGCGCAAACCCGTACGAGGTCTCCTTCAGAGGAGGAGGCATTTTCTCGGACTATACGTTTCAAGACTCCGGACGGCTAAAGACCCTCCAGGTTAATGACGACGTATCGTACATATTTGAGGTCAGCGACTTGGATGCCAACATTTCTACTGCTGTAAGGGCACAACTGTCCTCGTCGATTCCTTTCCAGCCGGGATTAAGGGTGCTCATGTCAGCGCCAGGAACGCCCTCGCAAGGGGAGGCCGTTGGTGACTCCGATCCCGAATGCCGCATAGGTTACGCCTGCACCGACTGCGAGGAGACGTGGGACACCTTGTGCAATGTAGGCCTGGTGGATGTGTGCTACTGGGCTGGTCTCCTTCCGGGTGTTTTGACGGTGGAAGCGAAAACCTCGTTGACAACAATGTGCAACAAGTTTGGGTCAGCGTGCATGGCGTCGTCTTCCTTCTTAGCTTGCGGTGGGCAATGCATCGATGGTCAGTGGGATCTAAGCCATGCCTACCCACGAAAAGCACTGCATGTCCATGGCCGCAGACGATAAGTAGTATAGAAATAAATGATTTATTCTCCTCTCCAACGTTTGGCCAAGACTGTAGAGGGGTGGGGGTATTTTGAGGTGCTATGCCTCCGCGGCGCAGCGCCCAACTTGTCCGAGTGACTACGTTAGCGTTATGCGCCTGCCAACTAACCGGTTGTGCGTATTGACTTCGCGGGAGAGTCACCACAATTTTTTTTTTCACTTTATTCGCCACAACAACCCCCCCCTCCCCGCGTTACCGAGAGCTTTATCGGGGCTGTGGAGAACGTACCGTCCCATAAATATTCCCGTCTAATTGCGTGTAATTTCATGTCATACATCGGGTTGCATTGTGCTACATATGTATGTGTATGTGTATGTGTTTGTGTATGTGCCTCCGCAGATTTTACTTCCGGGCCGACTCCAGCTCCAACGCCTTCCCCCTCATTATACAACCCAGGTGATAACAAACTCAGGTGATGCCTTCGGTGATACACGAGATAGGCGGGTTGTCAGGTTGTGGTTCAGCAAGGCTTGGTTGGTGTGGTAGAGCAAAACTTGATGTGATGGTGTGATGGAGTGATGGTGTGATGGTGTTATACTACTGTATGTAGGGGGGTAATGTTTTAAGACCTCATTTCTTGCTATAACTTGCCATGTAGAGCCGCTCGCGCGACCTCCTGCCGTACTTGTTGATGCAGTCTGTGCGCCCTTTCAAGCTGTTTAAATATCGTTGAAGGCATTTAAGCTCTTGTGCTGTTCGGTTTCGCGATACGCGTTGCCACCATCCCCATAATCGTGGAGGAGGTGTTCATCACCCCTCCGCCAACAAAAAGTATTTGCAATCCTTTTATATGGAGAGCCAGAGCCCCTCGCCCGTTTAAACTACATACAAACTGGGCAGTGAAAAGGGTATACAACAACCTTTGTCCAAAGCTTTACTGCTGTGTGAGCCATCAGACAAGGAACCAGCCCTGTTGCCGACACTCGAATGTAGGAGATAGATTTCATGTACGACCAAGGCTACGGTAGGGGGGGTACCCCCATTTTCACTGGTGTGTTTGAGCCACTCGCACGAGTGACTCTGTACCCCACGAATGAAGATGGTTTAGGCACTTGCTTTGGCGCAGCTTAGATCACCTTTGCATTGCGGATTGATTTCGTCAATGTAAAACATGAAGAAAACGTAAGATCTCGTAAGAACAAAGGGGTTACTCGCGCGAGTGACCCCTAGCCACTGAAATAAAAGGCCCCAAAGGGGACCCCCCTACCGTAGCCTGGGTCGTGCATAAATCGATGCCTCACGTATCTTGCGAGATATAACCAGACGTCAGTGGGCTAGTTTTCGTGCCCCCATGTAAAAGGCCTTGGAACATGAACCGTCCATCAACAAGCGATGGTGCAAGTGACACAAATTACAGTTTTCAATGGATGTGCTCGGCACGTCTGTGATATGTAGTTGCACACAACGCTAAAAAAAAAACACGATTGACCCGACCCGTTCGCTAACCCATTTTCGTCCTCTGTCCTCACACAACTCGATGGCCTAACCGAGATCTGGGTGACAAATTTAGCAGTTGATCTCGGAACCAACCCTACCTCGAACGTCGGTGAAAACGTCGCGATAAACAACTTAGTGGGGGCAGCCGGTGCTGTCACTACAAACGTATAGCAAATGTTCGGAACCAAGATTACAAGCTTTTAAACACCGTGGCAGAGACAGAAGTAACGAGAGAAGTAATGCAACGTGAGGCGTATCCAGCATTAAGTAATTCCACATGAGAAAGATCGTTCCGGTACTAGTAGCACTTCAACCTCTCAATGGAATCTTGCACTTCGTCAGCTCACGCAAGCCGTTGAACAAAGCCTGCATTTTCCTGTGTCCACCATCTTTCGCGTTTTGTCCGGGCCTTGTGGTGTGCGGTTTGTTCCATTAGAGGCTTGCGACCCCAACCGTTGCGAGAATGGAGGATCGTGCCGCTTGGACGTCGGGGGGGGGCATGTGTGTTCGTGCAAGTCCGGCTACGGAGGGATGTCTTGCCAGACGGACACGTCACGTAAGCATCATTCGTCAGAAAGGAGGATGCTACGCCTTTTATTATTTTAAACTTTGGAGGCGATAGTCTAGACTAATGATACCTGGTATGTATGTATGTATGTATGTATGGTTATTTGTGTCTGCTATTAATAATAGTTCTCCATTTTTGCCGTCTGACATAGTGTATTATGTATATACCTAGTATGCGTACATTTTTGCCTCCAATCCTGACCAAGTCTACGCGATAGTATCATTGTATCATTGTGGTATCGTTGTAGTATCATCGTAGTATATACCGGGTCTGAGCAACCATAAAATACCACATACCATACCAAATCATATCATACTTCTATAATAATACCATATCATACCATGCCATATCATACTCGCACGAGTGACTCCGCACGTAGCTGTGCGGGCGTTGCCTACCATATTCCACTGCAGATTCATACCGCGAAAGAAATAAAGCTGCACCAAAGTACATGGGGTTAACCCGCACGATCGTCGAGTGACACCGATCCTCTGAAGAAAGAGACCCTAACCTAAACAGACTATATTCATACACTAATACTAAGTAGATTATATTAATATTTGGAAGTAGATTATATTGGTAGAAGGGAAACAACCTTTGCCGTATCTTGTTGGAAGGCAGCTTAATTCACTCTTAATTAGACTAGTCTAACCCTTTAACTTAAGTTAATCCTTCAACTTTCCTTACCTGTACATTTATACATGGCTCACGATATCATGCAACACCTGCGTGTGTCTGTCACACTTCCCCCCCTTCGCAGCGCTGGCAGAATTTTATATTGAAATCGAATATGTCGGAATGTGGACGGATGAGCGAAGAGCGGTCTTCCGATCTGCTGCTGACAGGTGACTCAACGCGAAAACTTTGCCAGTTCTTCTTCATGAGGCACGGCATGCGCCGGTTTAGCGGTGACCGCGCTCGTGTTGAACAGGCGATGGGTACTGTACACGTGTAGACGAGAGATGTGTGAGCTATACCGCAACGAACACCCGGAAAAATGCTTGCCCCCATGAACCAGAAAACAATCCAAGTACGAAATCGTATTTCCAAATTGTCACCCATGCGGAAGCAATACGTATATATGCACAAACCGCCGAAGTCTGTCTTGCACTTGGTTCTTATCATTTGTATCAGTATTGCTAATATTCGTCTAGTCTAATAGTATCAGCTCCAGTGGTAGTGTCAGTGTTATCGTTAGTATTACTTTTGGTATTATCAGTAACACATTACTTGTGGTGGTGGTACTATTCAAATAGGATTATTATTGCAATACAGCAGGATGTTGCTCACCCTCGTTGGACACCTCGCGGCACTTGACGCTTGGTGCACGGGGTGTCTGCGTTATCAGTGTGGGATATCGGTGAAAAACCTACATGCTGCGTCTCGGGGAATCGATCCTCGTGGGAATCTATCTCATTTTGATAGCTCGATAATAGCTCGATAATAGGTTGTAAGTGACCTCTTCTGGAGTTTAATTTACTTGGATTGTTTGCGGTGCATTGGGTATTCGTTCAGCGAGGGGGCTGTGATGATTTAGCGGGGCTCGAGCGTTGACTGTATCCTACTTGCTGCGTCTCGGCGTTGGAGGGATGCGAGGGGGAATGTTGCCATGCGTGAAATAGCTACACCCCCGCCCCCCCTCCATCCATGACTTCGAGTATTCAGGGTTTGGCTTGTTTTAGCTACAGCAACGATGCTGCAAATGCATTCTATTTGTGGATGCCTTTTACGTATTACCGATGGCACCGCTGGTAGTCGCCATCCAAAATCAAAGGCATTTTGTTTGCTTGTTTTCGGAGCCGCGCAAGGGGGCCCAGGAGGAACGAACCGGTAATATATTTTACAGTAACAACGAATATATATCTACGATATTGCGGTGTGTTATATGTGTGTAGACTATACCATCGGATCCCGAAACAATTTGCAACTAAGAACGTTTGTAAACAGTTCTGTTGGAGATGCTGGTACTCTCATTGTCAGTATCATTCATACGTCGTTAATTGATAACACTTAAAGTCATTTGGTATACATTGCAAGTTGATAGTACGACAGACAGTTTTCAGTCTGGCAGTTGTCGTTTATTGATGCAGTACGTAGCAAGCACAAGTCTCGGCAGCAATATCTGGGATACATGATACAAAGCAGTTTACAGGTTAACCATATCCAGATGTCTGGTACATGTAGTTCGTACTGGTACACGTCGCGAGGGACAGTCTAAGGTATCCCTCTTGGAATTGGTAGCAAGATATTTAAGGTACGACTTGTAGCTGAAGTAAGAAAATAGGCTACATAGGCTCATATGATCACATACCCCGTCTGAGATACGAGTTGTTAAACAACAAGGCTGTACGAGGATCTCGTATTGGGTCTTTTGCTTCTTGGAGTCATAGCTTGTTTTGGGTTTTCTAGTAGTACCCTGCAGTTCAATGAATGGGTTAGCGACGTTCTTTGTAGTAGCACCGTTGTTGTTAGAGGGGGTCCATTTGTTCTTGTTTGCAACGATTTTTGAAGGTCCTTCTCTTTGAGCTACGAGCGACGCATAGGCGCATCGCCCACATGTGCGCACTCCTTCTTGCTCGCCATCAGCTCTCATCTGCTGAGAAAATTAATTATCAATCAACATATCGGCTTGGGGTCGCCGAACAACATCTTTTCTGCTGGAGCTCTCTGCTCTTGCAGGCTCACCTAACTGTGGCCTTCGTTTGCCTCAAAAATATATACCTGGTATTATTAGAAAAAATGAAAATACACTCCAGCTTTACGATCGAATATTTTGTCGAAACTCATCTTTACTCCGATCGCGCGTATTGCGGGTTGTGTGTCCTCATTAAGGATATAGGTCGGCGACTCCCCTTGCAACTGCAGTGTAGCTATCAGGGTCAACAGGGTGATGTTAGGCAGTCTGTGCGCGGGAAATATAAAAGCCGTTTCTGAGGGGGACAAAATCTGACAGCTGCGGAAGGAAATGCATCCGTTTATCAAGTAAATCACGAAAGTCGATTAACCGGTGGAGGGAGGGCGGAGTTTTGAAGGACGTGGGGGCCTGGTTTTGATCAAAAGGGAGCGGGGTTGGAAGGGGAGGGAAGGGGGGGGGGTGGACGGGGGGGCAATTTTGTACGTGTAAGCTATAAATCCTTTAAGGGGATAAATCTGACGGTTGTAGCAAAAAAAAAAAATGAACCAATAATATAGACTAGGCCGCGTCTCCATCGAGTCATCCGAAAGCGGCCCTACGAGCGTACACGAGCTAAGAGCTTATACACGCCACATGCCATCTCATGTGTACGTGATATAAAGGTGTTATTAACAAATTCCAATGGGATTAGGGGGCAAAGGTCTAACGGCTAACGGTAAGCGGCTAACGGCTAACGGCAGGCACTCTAACATTTGTCTGTCTGGGGCTGAGAACGCCCTCATTCTGAAACCTTTGGGTAATTCCGCAAACCCCTACATGCCACATTGCCAACATGATCAATTTTAAAGGTGGGAGGAGGTCATCACTCATGTGCCTTGTGGGGGGTCTGCCGAACACCCGGCTGGCCGCCTCCTGATAAGCGCTAGTTTGGAGCCGATTGACGGTGTCGAAGGAGCACTTGGCTCCGCGGGTCCTACCAATGTCTGGAATGAATGCCGAACCGTGAGTTTTGAAGGAGCAATGCAGGTTGACATCGCTGATGTCGCCATCTTGGAGGACAGCGGCACGCTCGAAGGAGTGATCTTGCATGAAATGGGACACGTCATCGGTGTCGGGTGAGTCAGACAACAACCGTACAGCAACCGTCGAAGATGTACCGTGAACAATATTGTTTGAGGTTTCATTATCATTCTGGTTTCGTTGGGTGTTAACGTTAACTGAGAGAGTGCTTGTACCTTACTTAGACTATGAATAATCGACTTCGAACCTCGCGATGATCGTTTTCGGATTGTAAATCTAGAACAGTTGCCTACAAGCCTCAGGTTTAATTCTGGTTTTGCAACTCGTACGAGCTATATAGGTATATAACCTTCTTGGCCTGCTCGTTCGACCAAATCATGGCCTTGTGTACCCTTGTGTATTGGTGTAATGGTGCGTGTGGAATAATGAGAGCCCTCCCATTTATCTCAAGTGTTCCAATGAGGTCGGCATTAATTGCCAATAGGCGTTGATACATCAGGACTCGAGGGTGCTGCCCGCACGGTACATGACCGCTTTGACGCATTTAATTGCAGACCAAGGCTGCTACGGCCGTATTATTAGCATAGCATAGTATAGTTTATACGTAGAGGTCCACTGACAATTTTGTGTGCGATTTGTCAGTGAAGCTGTTGAGTTGCCAATTGGGAAGATCCTTGTTTCGCCTCAAACCCGAATGCGATAAAAATTCTCCTACCCTCCGCCCGACGACCAATCCCATGGCCTTCAGGTGTGCAACACATACACTTTAAAAACTGATGCATTTCCTTCCACAGCTGTCAGATTTTGTCCCCCTCAGAAACAGGTTTTATAGTTTCCGCGCACAGACTGCCTAACATCACCCTGTTGACCCTGGTAGCTACACTGTAGTTGCAAAGGGAGTCGCCGACCTAAATCCTAAATGAGGACACACAACCCGTAATACGCGCGATCGGAGTATCACACACAGCTTGCAAAGATGAGTTTCGACTAAATATTCGATCTCACAGCTGGAGTGTATTTTAATTTTTATAATATTATAAAAAATGAAAATACACTCCAGCTGTGAGATCGAAGATTTCGTCGAAATATATAATATTATCAAAATTAAAATACACTCCATGTGAGAGCGAAGATTTCGTCGAAATATATAATATTATCAAAATTAAAATACCCTCCAGCTGTGAAATCGAATATTTTGTCGAAGCTCATCTTTGCAAGCTGTGTGTGATACTCCGATCGCGCGTATTACGGGTTGTGTGTCCTCATTAAGGATATAGGTCGGCGACTCTCCTTTTAACTACAAGTTAGTGTAGCTATCAGGATCAACAGGGTGATTTTAGTCAGTCTGTGCGCGGAAACTATAAAACCCGTTTCTGAGGGGGACAAAATCTGACAATATACATGATCTAAAATATATAATATTATAAAAAATGAAAATACACTCCAGCAGTGAGATCGAAGATTTCGTCGAAACTCATCTTTGCAAGCTGTGTGTGATACTCCGATCGCGCGTATTGCGAGTTGTGTGTCCTCATTAAGGATATAGGTCGGCGACTCCCCTTACAACTACAGTGTAGCTATCAGGGTCAACAGGGTGATCTTAGTCAGTCTGTGCGCGGAAACTATAAAACCCGTTTCTGAGGGGGACAAAATCTGACAGCTGTCAAGGGAAATGTATCCTTTTATCAAGTGAATCTTGTAAGTCGAATAACCGGTGAGGGAGGTGGGGCGGAGTTTTGAAGGACGTGGGGGCCTGGTTTTGATCAAAAGCGAGCGGGTTTGGAGGGGGGGGGGGGGGGGGGGGGAAAGGGGGGCAATTTGTGCATGTAAGCTATAAATCCTTTCGAGTGGATAAATCTGACGGTTTTGGCACCAGTATATTATTGGGGGCGGGGGGAGGCGGGGGGGGCGGGGGGGGGGGGGGAGGGGCGTGTGGGGCAGCTCAATATGTGCCTGGAAACTATACATTATTTTGAGGGGATAAATGTGACGGTTTTGGAAATAATACATCAGTTTAACATGTATATCCTGGGGTAAGTCGTACAATCAGTGAGTAAAGAGAGGGTGGAGTGTTCGAGGGAGTGGGGTTGGGATGGGTTGGGGGGGAGGTGGGGGGTGTGGGGGCGGGGGGGGGGCGGGGGGGGAGGAAGGGCTCTAGGTGAGGGGTTTGTTATACGTGTGGTGCTAGATTTAGGCGATGGTGCGGGTGATGGGGAAGAAGGGGGCGTTCGAGGCGGGGGGGGGGGGGGGGAACACAGCGGCATGGATGGCTCTCGAAAGATAATGAGGTGATATCCTGTGCGTGAAGTGTTTGTTAATGTGGCGGATTTCGATATTTGGTGGGGCCTTTGAGTAAGGGAGAGCAAGAGGGCGGGGGGGGGGGGGGGGGCGGGAGGTTTTTTAGGAGGTTTAGGTCACAAATAATATTCAAATACATTTCGGCTGTGAGATCAAAGATATGTAGCAGCTTGTTATACGCGTGGTGCTAGGTCTAGGCGATCGTGCAGGTGGTCGGAAAAGAGGGGGCGTTGGAGGGGGGGGGGGTTGGGGGGGTGGGGGGGGGGGGAGGAAGGGCTTTAGGTGAGGGGTTTGTTATACGAGTGGTGCTTATATAGTGTAATAGATGTTGGTAACAACTGACGGGGCTCCAAACGTTTTGACTCACTGGGTAATGGGCAATACTAGTAGGTTATACGCAAGTTTCCTCCGTCGAGGAGTGGGTCAGTCACAAAAGGATTTAGCCTGAAGTGCTATCGTGTACTTACATTGTAGTATACGTATTGATAGTATACGTCTACACCGCAGCATGCGTCTTAGCAGAGAACCCAGATAGAGATATCGATATAGCCTACAGCCTATACCCTTTTGCTACGTACGTGGCGATGTTTCCTCGATCCCACTCAGAACTCTGTGGGGGGATGGGCTTGGAGGATGCACAACCTGCTGCACGGACGGCAACCCCGCGTGGAGCTGTCCTGCTGCTCTGAGCGCGTTCTACGATCTTGGTGGTTCCGCTGCTAATATATTAGCAATACACCAGGACGGGGAAACTGGTGACCTATGTTTGATCAAATTCCGACTTGTTTTATTGTATCCATGGACAACGAAGGCGAGAAGAAGGGACCTTAGCCGAGAGTGGATTGGTTCGTCGAAATGAATCGAATGTAGAGTAAATACGAGGTACAGCAGTAGCTACGGCAGTCCTATCTTAGTTCGCAGGTTTTACGCGTTCGGGGCTACAGCGGCCGTTCCTAACGAAGGCGTCAAAGGCCACCATACCTACCAAAAGGTAGGGGGTCCTGGACACAACGTTCGTACGCTCCCGCATCTTTGAACTGTGTGCACACAGGGAGAGTCGTCGTTCCCAAGCCCCCGTGGCAACATAGGGCAGTTGAGATCTTAGGACTTATGCGAGTGAGCGTGGCAATGAATTTATCAACAGCACACTGATCAAACAACCATATCCTTCCGCAGGTGCAACATGCGGGCATCTGGATGAAGCAATTTTCTACGACGAAGTAATGACCGGACACGTCAACTCTGTGAGTACCGTTAGGGATTGAGAGGACATGTTCCGTTTGACTAGTGGTAAGAGGTTAACCAACTACCCAAACCGATCCATACAACAATTTCCCCCCCCCCCGGAAAGGCGACATAGCAGGTTTAGCTGAATGTACGGGCGGACGCGCCAACATCCGCGTGGTCCCATTTTATGGGGGTATCGGGTTAGGGTGTTTTTCAACTTTTCTGTGGGGAAAGTCGTTAAGAAATGTTGATGACCATGCTAGACTCACTGTCGAACCCACGACCATGAAAGAGATGGTCTGCCTTAGCCTTAGTCGTAGCCTTAGCCTTAGCCTTAGGGTTAGGATGTCGGTGAGGGCTTGTTTGACCGAGCGCATAAGTTGTTGAAAAGCAAGCGCCTGGTTGAGGTTCGTGGGGGGCGAATGTGTGATGCGCTCGACCTTGCGGGTATCGATTGGTACCTAAGCGGGTTTCACGGCGGCTATGTCGTGGCTATGTTGAGGGCTTCGGTCTGGACGGCGGCCGCGGCTCGAGGAAAATCCTGCCGATGACAGTATTTGTTGAGGAAATACTAGAGGGTGTTACTAATACTCGTAGTCCGTGTGACTGCATGACTAGACTGCATGTATAACAGGTTACCTAATTCCTTGCCCAAAGGAAGGCTAATAGCAGTATTTTATGTTTGTACTTCACGTGCCATCGCGGGTTAAATCACTATTAACAGTCGGATCGGGCCTTGGAAACGTTTTACCGATGAATTTCACCGTTCGTTGCTTCCAATGTCTCTCCGTGATGGTCAGATATTATGATGTTGTTATGATGCTATTATTATGTTATTATTATGTTAGCATTATTATGTTATTATTATGTTATCATTATGTAATTATTATGTCAATATTATGTTATTATTATGTTATTCGTTGAACAAACCCCAAGATGTGGAAATGTGGTGGACGTGCTAGTTCAGAGGCTTGGCGCGAGCCGCTGTTACTGCAAGCGGGCTCAAAAAACAATTATGACAATACAAAATGCCACTCTCCGCGGCAAGGTTGAGACAAAAAATAATTATTGATGGTTGTGAACGAGGTGGGGATCAATTACCCTCAACCAAGCGCGGCACGAAACACACGCTACGCGGCTAGGTGTACCCTCTACGGCATCATTGTACCCACCGACCCACGACTTTGCCTTGGCGCTTGCTCATCGAGGTTGCGACCCTGTGCTACGACCAACGCACCGAGTGTCTTACCGATGACCGACTACAATACGAAACCATCACGACATTTCGGAAACGTTCACACCGCCAACAATACCATTCCACACCGTAAATGATGAAAATAAAAATACATTCCAGCAGCATTTCGTCGAAACCAATCGTTGCAAGCTGTGTGTGATACTCCGATCGCGCGTATTACGAGTGCGTGTTCTCATTAAGGATATAGGTCGGTGACTCCCCTTACAACTGCAGTGTAGCTTGTATCAGGGTCAACAGGGGTGATGTTGCTCAATCTGTGCGCGGAAAGTATAAAACCCGGGGCAAAATCTGACAGAGCTCTGTGGTAGGAAATGCATCAGTTTATGAAGTGAATATCCTGTAAGTCTTTATGCTGTAAGTCGTATGATCGGTGAGGGAAGGGCGGAGAAAAAAGAAACAAAAACTAGGGGCCGCGCGCGAAAGAGAGGGGGGAGCGGGAGAGGGGGGGAGGGACGGGGGCAATTCAATATGTGCGCGGAAACTAGAGACCCTTGTACGGGGACAAATCTGACTGTTGTGGAAGGAGTGTATCAGTTTACCATGTAGTTTATATCCTGTAAGTCGTACAACCAGTGAGGAGACGCCGGAATGTTCGAAATGGGAGGGGGGCGGGTTACAAACGCTGTAGATCGCATAAATGTATACATGGTAGCGATTTACTAATATTCGTGCTAGGTGTAGGCGATGGTGCGGGGGGCGGGGAAGGAGGGGGGCGGAGGGAATATATTAATGGGAGCTACGGCATGGCTGGCTGGATAGGTAATGACGTGGTATCACATGTCTAGTAGTGTTCATTTATCTGGTAGGTTTGATTTTGGGCGAGGCGGCGGGCGAGGGGGTGTTTTTTTTGTGCGGGTGTATGTGTGGGGATGGTGGTGATGGTGGCGGGGAACGGAGGTGGATGATAGCAAGATATTTGAACTGCTTGTGGTACACAACTGTGTTATAGATTCGCGGTGTGTTATCATGCTTGGATCGGGTAGTTGCCCGTAAGATAGAACTTTCGACATCTGCAACCATGTACTTCGAAGTATCACCGTAACGACTACTTGATAGTGACTTGTGTGGGAGGTTGCGACTTATTTATGCTGCTACGTACCAGGTATGCCACTACGGCTAAGATGCGTGCCAGATAAGATAGTTATTATACCAGTACAATTTACGACGTACGTACCAGGCAACTCTTCGACAGACTGTTTACAGCCGTCTGCTTGGCCTGCCTACGAAGTATAGCATACATGCACGTAGCACCCACAATTTAGTAGTGCTCAATGCTACTGCTGGGCGTTGGCTGTGCACATGTTGTGCTGTGCAGCTGCCGGCTGCCGAGATGTTTGTTACCAACCAGCAACTCTATATAGACTGCTGGCTACTGTTGCTGTAGATGTTACCTCAACAAATATGTGTATCTGCACCAGTACCGTATTTTTCGGTTTGCTTTTGTGAATGACAGGTCATGTACTTGTCGAAGATGACTGCAGCCGTTCTTGAAGACATCAAGTACATCGTCGACGCAAATGCGGTGAGTTGTCAGAAAGAGAAAGGTATAGTGCTGAGGATTCAGACAGAGACACAACAACGTTGAATTGCCAAACGCCGAGCGAAACGGCTCGCCAAGGTGCGTGACGAGTCGGCGGTGTTTTTACATCGGTTCCCGGATGAAAGACGTTGTCGAGAGCTAGATTCCCTCGAGTTGAAGGAGTAGCAGTAGCAATACATATTCCACCCGGAAGTCTCGCTTTCGGCAACGGCATCACTCATTTCTTGGGTTAGTGCTGTCCCATATAGCTGCGTTTTAACGTAACCCATCATATCTTGTTTTCACTCTAGGGAGATTTGAATTTTGTTTAGACGGAGCGGCGATACTGGCCCGACCATGACTCACGATGGTTCGGTATACATTCGCTAATCTGTCTCCCTCGAACAATAGTAACATATTAATAGTAACATAGTATACTGTCATGTCGTATATATATTATAAAAATTAAAATACACTCCAGCTGTGAGATCGAATATTTCGTCGAAACTCATCTTTGCAAGCTGTGTGTGATACTCCGATCGCGCGCATTACGAGTTGTGTGTCCTCATTAAGGATATAGGTCGGCGACTCCCCTTACAACTACAGTGTAGCTATCAGGGTCAACAGGGTGATTTTAGTCAGTCTGTGCGCGGAAACTATAAAACCCGTTTCTGAGGGGGACAAAATCTGACAGCTGTGAAGGGTAAGGGGGGCCTGGTTTTGATCAAAAGCGAGCGGGTTTGGAGGGGGGCGGCGGGGGGGGAAAAAGGGGCAATTTGTGCATGTAAGCTATAAATCCTTTCGAGGGGATAAATCTGACGGTTTTGGCACCAGTATATTATTGGGGGCGGGGGGGGGGGGGGGGGGGGGGGGGGGAAGGGCTTTAGGTGACGGGTTTGTTATACGTGTGGTGCTAGGTCTAGGCGAAGGTGCGGGTGATGGGGAAGAAGGGGGCGTTCGAGGCGGGGGGGGGGGGGGGGGGGGGGGGGGAACACAGCGGCATGAATGGCTCTCGAAAGATAATGAGGTGATATCCTGTGCGTGAAGTGTTTATTAATGTGGCGGATTTCGATATTTGGTGGGGCGTTTGAGTAAGGGAGAGCAAGAGGGGGGGGGGGGGGAAATTTTTTAGGAGGTTTAGGTCACAAATAATATTCAAATACACTTCGGCTGTGAGATCAAATATATGTATCAGCTTGTTATACGCGTGGTGCTAGGTCTAGGCGATCGTGCAGGTGGTCGGGAAAGAGGGGGCGTTGGAGGGGGGGGGGGCGGGGGGGGGGGGAAAAACACAGCGGCATGGATGGCTCTCGAAAGATAATGAGGTGATATCCTGTGCGTGAAGTGTTTATTAATGTGGCGGATTTCGATATTTGGTGGGGCGTTTGAGTAAGAGAGAGCAAGAGGGGGGGGGGGGGGGGGGGGATTTTTAGGAGGTTTAGGTCACAAATAATATTCAAATACACTTCGGCTGTGAGATCAAAGATATGTAGCAGCTTGTTATACGCGTGGTGCTAGGCCTAGGCGATCGTGTAGGTGGTCGGAAAAGAGGGGGCGTTGGAGGGGGGGGGGGGGGATTATTGAAAACTACGTCATGGATGGTCAGAAAGATAATGACGTGATATCAACTGCGTATAGGTGTTTATTACTCAGGCTAATTTGATTGTGAGTGGGGCGTTTGGACAGACTAGGCGGAAGGGGAGGGGGGATCGGGGGACGGAGGGGCGGGGAGGGGGAAGGGTTGGGGTTTGTTATGAAAAAGAGGTCAGTGGAGGGGGAGGGGAGGGGGGGGGGGGGGAGGGGCGGGGGGCGGGACATTTCAATATGTGCGCGGGAACTATATATATATATCACCATCTGCCCCCCCCCCACCCTCCCCCAACATTAAATATCGTCTCTCTCGCAGCAAAAAACTACTTAATGTTGCTAAGAGTATATAGTATATAATATATATATATGAAGTAACTCCTGGGTCACACCGCGTACACTCGTGAAACATGGCGCCTTCTTTCTTTTTTTTCAAGCCGCCAAACGGTTTTTTCGAGCCGCTTTCCGTCTCTCGAACATGGAAATCTGTTCATGTTTTCGAACAGTATGAATTGATTGAATACCTTTTTGTAATATTTCTGCGGCAAGATGATTCTGACTTGTTGCATGTTTCATGCAAACTCGCCACCCACGCCCTCCGTTCATTCGTCCTCCATACACCCATTTCAGGTTGATCCGTACACGATACCATCCCAGCGAGGTGAGACCCTCAGTACCGCGTTCAACTTACACCTCTGGCCTGATGTTTTCAAAACTTTGCAAATCCGCCACTGCTTCCAATACAAGCGATATGCCGGGCGTTAGAGGGTTCGTTGTTTGCAGGGTTCTATTATACAATATAATCAAATACATCGGTTGCTTACGGTAGATGCAAACGGTGTGGCATTGGCTTACTACGGCAGGAGTAAGAACACAAACGAACGGCTGTGTGAACGCTCCCAGCCTCGTACTGGCAGCGCTTTGGATGGTTCGAGGAAAACGCCTGCGTTATGCGCACGGGTGAAGGTTACGAAACCGACTTTGCCATTGCACTCGTACTTCTTGAGCCAGCTACACTATATGCTACATTACACGACACTACCCTACACTAAACTACACTACACTGCCCACACTCGTCGAAGCGCGGTGCCAGAACATCGAACGTTGGGTATAGCGTACTTTGAGGTACCGTAGCGCCGTCGGTTGTTGGATGTATGTCTTGCTTTAAGGAGGTATAGCGTTTCCCAGTCGTTTGACATTTCACACTCTACTCTCAGGTACTGTAAATATATCGTGGAAGTACATCGTGGAAGTATATCGTGGAAAGATATCGTAAAAAAATATAGTGGAAAGTATCGTGGATGTGTTCGTATCAATGAGGTTTTCGTAATACTATATATTTACGCCGTGCCACTGTGACAGCGTGTTACACTGTAGTATTTCAGCAAAAAACTGAACAATCACCAGCCGCTTTAGCCGTCTCACTTCATCTTGTTTCCCGTTCTCGAAACCCTTCACGCTCCAGACCCCCGTGTTCGAGACGAGTCCACACCGTCGCTTGCGCTGACCGACATCGCCGTGGGCACTACCCTGTTTGCCATGGACGGAAACGGAACGATCGTCGAAGAAGTAACTGGCATCACCATGAAGTTTTGAGTACATTCAAGTACGAGTAGCAAGGACGCTGTCTCCTACACTCCCCAGCTTACAAAGCTACAGAGAAGCGAATTTGTTGCAACGTGCTACAAGTAGGTGGCATACGACGCGCATCCTTAAAAATAACTGGAAAGTGCATCATTTTCCTTCTTCACGGCGGAATCGCAATAGCCACAGTCCACCAAGCCGGGTCGTGCCCTTGTTCCCTTCTTGAAGCATCGTCAATACGCTTAGCCTTGCACTTGACCTGCGAACATACCTTACCCCGGCTTGCGTAGCTGTGTTTTACTCTTCTTGATAGTGATGACGCCCTTTCAGGTATTGTTCATCAATATTCCGTGCTAGGGTTGTTTAATGCGTGCCCGTTTCTTCCGTGCACGGAACGCTCTTTTTATGCCCTCGTTTTTTTTCGTGTCAAACTTGGTCTGAACACGACCAGCCAGCAGTACGGTGGTAGGTTGGATCTTCGGATATCTTGTGGAAGTAGGAAACCCTCGATGCACTCTGTGAATGCTCCGAGCATGTCGCGGCCCAGCTAGGGTGAGTTATTCAGCATGCTGCGGTACCCGCTCATACACGAATGGCGTTTTGTTACTGATTCACGTCGCGGAAGAAGCACCTTGCGTGATGTTTAGTCTATGTATCCTCCTTGCAGAGTCACCTCTTGAGGGTGTTCCTTTCCTCCTGGAGACGGGAAATTTCGAACATCGCACTCAAACTTCACGCTCAAACAAGCAGGCACAGCACTAACTGTAGCACTTCATGCATGTACGCAATTATAACGTATACGGGTCCGTGGGAATGTTGAGGCCTCCTCGAAAGAGAGGGACGATCAAATTAAGGTTTATCTGGCACGCGTTCACTAGGGTGTCTGTTGGTGTTACTATGTCATTATTTTGGTGCATGTTACTGCTGTAATTACTGCGCGTGGTGCAAAGTAGGGTAAAGTAGGGTAAAGTAAGGTAAAGTAGGGTAAAGTAGGGTAAAGTAGGGTAAGGTAGGGTAAAGTAGGGTAAAGTAGGGTAAAGTAGGATAAAGTAGGGTAAGGTAGGGTAAGGTAGGGTAAAGTACGGTAAAGTACGGTAAAGTACGGTAAAGTACGGTAACGTAGGGTAAGGTAGGGTAAAGTACGGTAAAGTAGGGTAAAGTAGGGTGAAAGTAGGGTAAAGTAGGGTGAAGTAGGGTAAAGTACGGTAAAGTACGGTAAAGTACGGTAAAGTACGGTAAAGTACGGTAAAGTAGGGTAAGGTAGGGTAAAGTAGGGTAAAGTAGGGTGAAAGTAGGGTAAAGTAGGGTGAAGTAGGGTAAAGTAGGGTAAGGTAGGGTAAAGTAGGGCGACTGTCACTGGCACTCTGGGACATGAGGCGCGCTGAACTAGGTAGTGACGAACCCAAGATCGTCCGACATGGCGTACCCTATCGATAAGTATCGATACCTAACTAAAGTAGTGCATAGACTACTTTGTATCTTTAGCTTTTAGGTTGTGCATTGAGGCATGGTCTTTTGGGGGGGAAAGTCATTTTGTATGACCATGAGTCACCCATAGCGTAATCAGCCAGTTGTGCCAATAGTAATGTTGCTCTAGAATGCAAAGGCTGGCGTAGCGTGCAATAGGTTGGTGGCCTCTGAAGCACCACCACGGTATACAATGATAGGAACGTACCACCAGCACACACTGGTATTGCTCTGAAAGTTGCGTGTCACCAGCTACGCAGCGTAGCAGGGCAGGGCACAACGAGCATTTACCACGCCCATACGAACGCATGCGCACACCATATATTAGGATTATGTACAGAATGTGTATACCACAGGTATGAAGTATTCAGCATGTTTGTGTTTTAGCGAGCATCCATAACCCCGAACATTTTTTTAATATCGTAGATCAGCATCACGTGGAAGGTACAAAACTGCAGTACAAGCTTATGGCATAGTATTAATGGATAGAGTTGGTCATTGGGCAGGGCAAGGAAAGCTCGTCGTCCTGTAGGTGATATTTAACTGTAGTACCCAGCGTACAAATTTGTTGGGGCTGTCGTACTCGTAAGACAAGCAAGTTTGACATGACGCACCACATCCCATGGCCACTGCGTGCATTCATATACCACTTCTAATTTTAGTACCGAGACGATACCACGCATTTCGTGTTCTATTAATGTGATATAATATCCCCCCCACGTCCGCCTAGTTTGCCCAAACGCCCCACTCACAATAGAAATCGGCAAGAGTAATAAACACCTATACGCAGTTGATATCACGTCATTATCTTTCAGACCATCCATGACGTAGTTTTCATTCTTTCCCCCCACCCCCCTCAACCCCCCCTCCAACGCCCCCTCTTTTCCAACCACCCGCACGATCGCCTAGACCTAGCACCACGCGTATAACAAGCCCCTATATATCTTTGATCTCACAGCCGGAGTGTATTTGAATATTATTTGTGACCTAAACCTCCTAAAAAATTCCCCGCCCCCCTCCTCCCTTCTCGCTCTCCCTTGCTCAAACGCCCCACCTAATATCGAAATCCGCAATCGTAATGAACACTTCACGCACTGGATATCACCTCATTATCTTTCTACAGCCATCCATGCCGCTGCTTTCCCCCCCCCCCGCGCCCCGAACGCCCCCTTCTTCCCCACCACCCGCACCATCGCCTAGACCTAGCACCACACGTATAACAAACCCCTCACCTAAAACCCTTCCTTTCCCCCCTCCACCCCCCCCCCTCCCCCCCGCCCCCAACCCCCACCTCCCCAACCCCCCCCAACCCATCCCACCCCCACCCCCTCGAACACTTCGCCCTCTCTCTGCTCACTGGTTGTACGACTTACCTCAGGATATACATGATAAACATATGTAACGTTTTCACGCACAGATTGAGCTGCCCCACACGGCCCACCCCCGCCCCAATCCCCCCCCCCTATGATAAACTGGTGCATTTTTTTTTTCCCAAAACCGTCAGATTTATCCTCTTACAAGGATTTATAGCTTCCACGCACAAATTGACCGCCCGTCCGCCCCCCCCCCCCCCCCCCCCCCCCCCCTCCAACCCCGCTCGCTTTTGATCTAAACCGGGCCCCCACGTCCCTAAAAACTCCGCCCCCCCCTCACCGGTTATTCGACTTACCGGATTCACTTGATAAAAGGCCTACATTTCCTCCCACGGCTGTCAGATTTTGTCCCCCTCAGAAGCGGGTTTTTCAGTTTCCGCGCACAGACTGACTAGCATCACCCTGTTGACCCTGGTAGCTACACTGTAGTTGTAAGGGGAGTCGCCGACCTATATCTTTTATGAGGACACACAACCCGTAATACGCGCGATCGGAGTATCACACACAGCTTATAAAAATGAGTTTCGACGACATCTTCGATCTCACAGCTGGAGTGTATTTTCATTTTTATATTATTTGTCTAGAATAGTACCATGCACGTGAGGTAATGAGGAACACTACGCTATTTCTGGCTGTCTTAGGGTTAGTGTCCCAATGTTAGTGTTAGGTACTGAGTTTGATCGGTAAGGACGCACGCCATGCACAGCAGTACACACTTTGACACGCCCAAGTCCGTGGAGCTGGCGTACTCTGATGCCCTGGTACAGGGGGTAGTAGCAGAACAACGAGATCAATTCATATTGAGGGGTTCTCTTCTTCTTTCGTGGGTAAGAGTCGTCGGCCCCTGTGTAAAAATGTCTAGTCTCGATTGCCAGACCTAGAGTACGAGAAAATCACGGTTTCTCAACACTGCACCGACGTATCAGGTGTACAGGAAAAAGAACGTCCACTTCGCGGGGCACTACGCAAGTATCAAGTATCAAGAAGCTGCATCCCTAATGACTGACTATTACCCATAATGCTACAAAGTCGTCAGTACATTGTCTTTCCTGGCTATGACATATTCCGTTTGAAACAATGACCAACTTAGGGTCAGGTACGATGTTTGTGTTGAGTATGGTACAACACTATCAATAGGTACTTGTAAGCGATACACGATATTGGCTGATACAATGGCACTGCCATGACACTGCCAACAACAGTAATAGCCTTATTAGTGTTAACAGCACTTCCATGGCATGCGTCATGAGAAACATCATTATTAGGAATCGGAAACCGATAAGCATAATATTTTGCTTGTTCATAGAGAGAATTCGGCGTTATGGTTCGTAGTTTTCTTTGGCGGAGTGCGTACGTAGCTTACTTTGACAGCAGCAGCTGGCATTGTTTGCTTGATCGCGCTTGTGGCGATACCCAGTGGATACCGCACGGGACGGTGCTGGCAGACTGCTAGTAATAGAACACGCGAACAGACAGAGCTGTCGTTTACAACTGCACAGTGGTCGCTCACTGGACGAGATAATTCGTGATTTAGTGAGTCTCGAGTTTATCGCTAGACGGCGAATCGGGGAAATAGCGAGAGCAAGAAGCAATATCGAAGGCGAAGCGCTTCATACGAGGCACAGGAAGCAAGCGCGGAAGTGTCGACAACGGGCCTCCCCTTGACCGGTATGATACTACGTGCAGATACGTTGTTTTCTGTCTCCTCAATCCCCGATACCGGTGGGCCGAGCGCGTGTGTGTGCGTTTGGAAACGGTTCGAGCGAGCTGTGTTGCTTGTGCAAAACCAAACTTAAAAAAGCGGGGATATAGCAACAAATTTAATTAAACATACAGGTATAGTCTACACTTATTAATAGTGCACCACCACCGCACGCCACACAAAGATACTGTCATGAGCGAATGGAACCTACCGGTGTCATCTCGGTATAGTGCAAGGTGGGCAAAGGGCAAACCTTCTGAGCACGTTCATATCGCTGTAGACGTGCGGGGTTTCCCATGTCCTGTGAGGTTGGAATGATCTTTGGCGTTCGGAAAGATGTTTCCGCAGCCTGTGGGCACCGTTTGGAGGTTTCCGGGTTTCTGTCGATTTTGCGCAAAGGTTAAATTTCCATCAAAATAAGTGCTCAGAAGGTTCATGGTTGGCCTCTTTCCCACACATGTGTCATGTTCTACTATGTTCTTCATGAAACGGGGGCTTCCCGTTCACCCGGCTAGATGTACCAGGGCTTATGGATAGGGATGGTTTCAGATGAAGTGGTAGGAACGACATTCTGTAATGGGGTGCTCTCCGTAGAAGGATAGTTTGTGGAGTGTAGTGGCCTCAATATCTAGAAACAAGTACTTGGTTTGATGTACAAGTAAATGCAAAGTCGTCTACACCGTCCAATCATGTACATGTCACAATACATTCATCGTTAATTCTCCACCCCCCAACCGCCAGTAATAATGATGATGTACCTGGCATTATAACTGGTGGAAATCCTTGACCGTAACAATAGTACTCGTATGGCAATGCCATGGCAGTGCCTTGGCAATGTCACGAGCTTCCTGGCATGGAACGGGGGTCGATCACTTTTCATGGGCGTTCACGGGTTTTCAAAAAAAAAGTCATGGCTTTTCCGATGTCATTTCGACAGGGTTCCAAGGCATTGCCGCTATGGCAGTGTCATGGGGGGGGGTTCATATTGCTATCGTGGGACTCATGCCGCCGTTAAGTTCGAGTATTGTCACAACAGTAATCCGAGTGGGGGATGCGTGGTTGGTCGGTGTTGGTAAGCGTGCCCCGCATGGGTTCCGGTGTCTTTGGTAGTCTCTCGTCATGGCTGGACGTGGCTACTCTATGCTCATACCCTATCATTCATTATTTCCCTCGATTCTAATGCTAAAACACAGACATAATAGGGCTAATTAGGGTAGGGCAGGGTAGTGCAGAGGGTTGTGAGATAAGAGGCGTCCTGCTTGCCCCATCGTCGTCATCTACGTTATCGCCCATCTGTGATGGCCTTGACGTGAGTGTAACGTCTAATGACGTGTAATATCACGCGGTTTCACCTCAACCATGACATGATTTCACGTGAAATCTATAAACTATCAGAATAAATACATGTACAAGTTGCAGCTGCTGCTCGGAGAAGGCTCCTTCACTTTTCTTGGGTGTATTTTGAGCTGTTGCCGTGCTGTTAAGATACGGTTTCGCGTGAATTGTGCGCCCTATGCCGGACAAACGAGAGCCGCCCCGACCTTTGCCCTCGCCAAGGCCCTTCTCATGACCCACGATTGAGGACCCCGACCCTGTCTTTTGGCCGAACCCCGGAGGAAGAGTTGGCAGAACGAAACCGGGGAAAACAGCGACGCAGCGACAGTCGCTACCGTGGAGACCGCAATCGTGGGGCGGCGGCAGAAATAGTGGGGGTTGCGACCACCACCACCGCCGCGGGGATGACAGCGGTGGTGGAGGCGAGGAAAGTGCATCGGGTGCTGGTGTGGCTGAGGCGCTGCCGATGAGGCAACTTTGAGCCAACAACCGGGGCAGTTGGCCGCAGCTCTGGCGGAGGCAACGGAGGGCGGAGGAATGGCGCGAGAGGCCGTTCAGTGTGGGACGGCTCGTCAACCTCCTCATGCTCGTCTTCGTCCTCGAGCACCGACGACAGCGAGGTGGTCGTGATAGCAGGCAAGAGGTGTCAAGAGCCATGGCAGGAGGAACACCTGGGCCTAAGGCTTTCACCCTCCTGTTGGGTCTGCTGATAAAGCCCTTCGACGGGTTTGACACGGGAGGAGGGATAAACTAAGCTACATACTTCTGGAAAGTGTAACGGCATGCCTTCTTCTGATTTCAGTCGGGAGTTTCGCGTACTTGTGCCGACCGCTACGGGGAGTGAGCGCGTTTCGTCTAAGGGGAAGGATGTGGTGTTGGAGGTGGTTCGGGTGGCATCAAAAGAGCAATCTCCGGCTCTCCCGCCTGCGTTGTACCCTTGGTCGAGGGCAACGGACCCGCGGCCATACGCCTCGTTGGATGCTATGTAGCGGGGTTTTAGTGACTAAGCGCATGAAAAGACGCCTGCAATCAACGGCGAAATATTTGTTTTTCTCCCTGTTTCTTCGACGCGAGCGCGGTCATCCAACCCGTCGGGACCCCGGCCCGCCGATCATGGGCGCGGCCAGGACCGAGTGCCGTCCCAGTCACTTTCGTGGCAGACGGGATCGAGCCATCATTCAACTGTCATGCCCATCAAAAATTCATCTGACCCCTGGTTTGACCACACATCGAAATGCTGGCCACTAGAAGAGCATTATGCAGAAGGCTTTGCCACTATTGCCTCGTTTAAGACAGACGACCCTCCTCTTTGGAGCGGCCTCCTTTCACCTCGCGCTGATGCCCTCCGATAAATCCGGGGGCTTTGCCTCAACTGCCACGAAGACGACCATTCCTTCAAGCATTGTAGGCATCCTTCCATTACTGCGAGTGGCTGCTTGAACCCTGGACTTGGCCAACTTGGCGACGATGACGCACACCCACGTCGACAAACACGCATGGTATGCTACCACCGAAACGATAAATATTATCGCCCGAACAACCACAAGGAAAATCGTCGCTATCTTTCAGGTCAATCGCGAGGGTACCACCAGGGCCAGGTGAACTGTCACAACGATACCACGTAAACGTCGGATCATGATGGTGGTATCCCGCGCTCGCCCGCCTCTTCTGCCCCCGCTCCTGCTCCTCGAATGCGCTTTGGAGCCGCCCACAACCCGGGCAAAAATACTCGCGCGCCAGCCTGGCACATTCCGTAACGGCAATCGACAGCTCGACGGCGGTACGGCACTGTCGACAACACTGTCGGGGGACACCTCTCTTGGTCTCTTTTGGTTTCTTTTGGTTTCAGAAGATGCTCGCGTTCCTGTTGATTGCCTGTCCAGTAACGCAGCACATATTGCCTCTGTCAAGAGCCCACGGGCTCCTACGCCGTCGGCGGACAATTCTCACGGCGTAGTACCGGCGGCGGGAACTAGCGCTTCGAGCGTGGTTTCCGCCAGCCAGGTATTTTTTTTGCTTTTGTTTCGACAGTGAGAACGCGCGCTTCCAGCGACGTTCCCCTCGGCCATGGTCTAAGTTCGGCGACGGGAACCGCGCTTCCAGCGCCGTTTCCCTCAGCTGCGGCATGAACTCGGCAATGGGGGTACGCGCTCCAAGCGCCGCCCCCATCAACCATGGCACGGGAGCCTACGCTTTGCGCGCTCCCCCCGAGGCACGCGTCGCGCAGCAATATAGCTGGTTTGACGGCGCGTCGCCTTTTCACGCGAATTTGTTCATCCCCCCTTTTCCTTGACCAGGCGGTGACGGTCAGTTTGAGGTGTGGGACGTTCGACCCTCAAACACTTTTTCTGATCACGAGGTGGCGGTCGATTTTAGGGGCGGGAAGGCCAACACTGAAACACCGAGATCTTTTGCAAGTCTCGATCCGGTGTTTGCTCGCGATAACAGCGGGCGCTCTGTCCTTTTTCCCATCAAGTAGGAGTCGATAAGATTAGCTACCTCGTCTCCCTTCTCCAAGAGGCATAACGGACAAGAGCCTCCTCGGGTAAAAACATATTTGCCACTTGCCCGAGCCCCGCTCCAGAAAAATCCCACGGGGTCTACGGACCCTGCTTCGTCTTTTAACACGCTAACCCACGTGTTTCAGGCTACGTCTGTCCCAGTGGCACAGGAAAAAGATCCGACACTGCGCAACGGGCCCGTGGTGACGCCACGGCCTTCAGCGTGATCAGCTGGACGCTATTCCCGTAAGTTCAAGGAGGAATCGCGCCTCTCTCGACAAGCAGAAACAACTCAGAGCCCCTGCTCCTTCGGGCGCAGTTAGAGCAGTTTTCTTGCGATTATACGCCAAAAAGCGAAGGGGCCACGACGCGAGAAACCGTGGGTTCGGACTCTCGTCGTGCTCCCGAGGCCTTGTGTTCCTGAGGGGGACACTACAGACCCAAAGAGCCGAGGACTGGTGTTCCCAGAGGGGGGCATTGCGGACCCCAATACCCAACGAGGCTACCGACGGGTTGGCACCGTCGGTGTTGGACTCTTTTTCAGGTGCAGCGAGGACGGCTTCTTACTAGTTTCCGCCAGCGAGTGAGGAGGACTCGAGGCGAGAAACCCCGAGTTCGTACTCGCATCTTGCTCCCGAGGCCTGGTGCTCCCGCAAGAAGACACTACAGACCGAAAGAGCCGAGGACTGGTGTGCGCAGAAGGGGACATTGCAGACCCAAAAATGTCCAACAAGGCTACCCACGGGTTGGCACCGTCGGTTTTTGCCATTTTTCGGGCGAAGTTCGAGCGGATTTTCGCGCTTTTCCGTTAACGAGCGAAAAAAGACCCAAGGCGAGAGACCACGGATTCGGATTCGAGTCGTGCTCCCGAGGTCTGGTGTTCCCGGACGGGGGCATTGCAGGCCCAAATTCCAACACAGCTTTTGACCCAATCCACAGACAAAGTGGTGCTATTCTGGCAGCCCCCATCCTATTTTTCACCGTTTTTCCGTGCGTCGTTTGCCGTGGACGACGTGCCATATTCTTGCGCGGAGCAGTACATGATGGCCGAGAAGACCAGGGTCTTCCAAGACCATCGAGCAGTGGGGCTCATCCTGGCGTCGCCTATTCCAAGCACACGCAAACGAACCGGTCGAGGCGTGTGCGACCATGATTCCGGTGTTGGGTACAGGGAGAAGCAAAACGCCGTACTATCTGGCACCTACGCCAAATTCACGCAGAATCCAGCCATACAGCAATCACCTTTTGAGCTTTGACAACAAGCGTCTGGCTGAATCCAGCCATGTAGACCCAGTGTGGGACATTGGTCTCCGGGCGGATGGTCTCAGGGCCAACAACCCATACCAGGGGAGAGGAAAAACTTTCTCGGTGAGGCACTTTCTGCTGTTCGCGAAGCTATTTGCGACAATGAGACCGGGTCGGGACATCCAGCCTCCCCTAGTCGGTTTCGCACCTGCGCTGCGAATGCAAGAACCAAGAAATCTCGTCCGCGCCGCGGCCAGGCCGTTAACAGCAGCCAGCGATCGCAAAGCTTCCCCATCGGCGTTTCCGATCCGTTTCTTGGGCGCGTTGGCCAATTGAAACCCGTGAAGGTTTGGAGACAGCTTCTGGCGTCGGCCCTGACCTTGCGCTGTCAGAACACGGCCCCTGTTTGTCGAGGGTACTGTCACGCTGGACGACGTTTCGTTCATTATGAAAATCGCGCATATCAGTTGAGCAACGCTCGACTCGGAGAGGCACTGGACTCCTCTAGATTTGGGGACCGGCATCATTTTTTGGGCTCTCAAACGTCTCCGAGGGTACTGTGGGGAACAAAGTTCCGCATATCCTCCGGCCACAAGACACAGAAGAGCATTGACAAAATGGGTACCCTCAATGCACAAGTTCAGCAGTAGCTTAAGTTCGTCACCGCGTTCGATTGCACACTCGAGTACCGCAAAGGCAGCGCCAACGGCATCGCCGATTTTTCCGGCCGTCTTCCAGAGCCTGCTACGGAGTACGACCGCAGTGGCTTGACAAACTTCAACCCCGTGGGGTTGACACGCCCCAACCCCGTTGGAGATAGCGTTATCTACGTCCTACCGACCCGCGGGCAGCGCGCTCCCTCCTCGCCGATCCAGGGGTCGGTTTGGGTGGACTCGCGCCCCTCGCCGAAAGCACGGTCTTTGGTGGGCTCGCGCCCCACACCGAAATCACTGCTTTGGGTGAACTCGAACCCCTCACCGAGAGCACTGTCTTGGGTGGGCTCGTGCCCCGCACTAAACATGCTGCCTTGGCTGGACTTCCTCTCACCTCTACCGCATTTCACGATTTTCGCACACACGAACCACGTATAAAGATTGACGGCATTTCTTCTTCCCCGGGGAGATTCATCGCTCGTGTTTCTGCTTCCGTCGCCACTACCGAAGGCTGTACCGGCCGTGGGTCGATTTCGCCTGCCGCTGACACCGTTTTCGCGTGGTTTTCTGCCATACGCGTCGCGGGCGGCACGGGCTCTGCAGACGCCCTGGCTGCAGTGACGCCTATCGCACAGCCGACTTATCTATCCCGGAGTTCTACACAGGAGACGGCCCCCGCCGCGACCACCGCTTCGACTGTGTCCACCTCCGCCTTGCTTGGCACCCCAGCCCCTCCGTCGTCGACGATGCGCCGATGAACAGCGACAGCAACGGGTAATACACTCCCGCTGTGTATTATGGATTCGGGCCCGGCGGGGCCCCTCGGCCATCATCCAGACAAGATACAACCCCGCCGCGGGCCCCACGGCCGCGGCCGGCTCCGCACACCGCCGTGAACACTGCTCTTGCCCACTCGACGGTCCGCACGGTGCCACTACCGTTCGACCTCAACCACGCAGAGCCTATGTGGGAACTCCTCTATTGCGGCCCACGCCTTCTCCTGGTGACACGCCGACTGCACACACAAGGTCCGACGCCGTTCGCGACGCTGCTGAATTGCGGTTCGCTGATTCCGTCGCACGTTATTCACATGCGTATTAGAAGTGAGAGCAGCACGCTGAGCCGACGTGCAACGCAATGATGCGTTACGTCTCTATCGGCTGGCCATGGGTCCCGCCGCCCGACGTTTTGGCGTTCTACCTCTCGCACGAGCGTCCATCCCTCTCAGACATAAAGGAGCTGGCTGGTAAGGGTTGACTACATACACCCGACGATGACATCGTCCTACTCGTCCGTAACCCGACACTGCCGCCAACAAGGTCTGACATACCCAACTCTGCGGGTTGAGCTTCTTGCTTGCTAAATGACGAGCCGGTTCGCATCTACGTTCCCCTGCCGATGTGCCCTTGGATCATGCAAGCTCGTCACTCGGTGGCCTCTTGTCACCTTGGCACCACGCGCACGTTGCGCATGTTGGAGCGGTTTTATTTGTGGATTGGCATGAATGTGTGCACCCGGTGGTGGCTTCGTCACCGCTTGAAGTGCCAAGCACGGAAAACTTGTCCGCTAGCCCATCATCTCAATGCCTCTACCGGAAGGTCCAGGTGTCGCCGTCAGAGTTGACTACTTCGGCCCCCTTCCAGTCACACCACGAGGCAACATCTACACCCTGCTGTTCACCGATCGCTTCAGTCGTCGGGCCGGCATGACCCCCGTCTCTGCCGCTGAGTTCACAGCGGAGGGTACAACCAATAGCCTGGTGAACCAATACATCCCCTTGTGGGGGTGCCCGCGCACCATACTCTCGGACAACGGACTGCAGTTCTGCTCCGAGCTTTCACAAGCTTTATATCAGCTGTTGCGTGTGCACAAGCTTGCTACAAGCTCCTATCACGCTAACCGTAACGGGGGCGTTGGTCGGGTACACCACACTATGGTCCAAATGCTGGCTATGGTCGTCAACAAGCGCCAAGACGATTGGGACTTGCATCTGCCTAACGTAGAATTCGCTTACAACAATTCCATCAGCGCGGCGACGGGTCTGGCGCCCAACGAGGTCCACATGGACAAACTCCAACGGCTCGCCCTGACGGTTTTCGACCGCACTGGTATCGTGGGACACCAGAGTCAGGCTCGAGACCACCTGGCCTATTGCGACTTGGGCAACGACCGGAAAAAGCGCGCGAACGATATTGTCCGCGCACACCACGCCCTCACCGTTTCCCGTGTTAACCACAGAAATTCCGCCCTCGCCGACGCGCTGCGTCCAGCACCTAACTTCGCTGTAGGTGGTTGGGCATGGGTGTGCAATTCTGCCTCTACCATCCGCCAGGGTGTGAAGGCCGACACCGACGCCGAGGTACTCAAGGCCAAACTCGCGCTTTACTGGACGGGCCCGTACACGATTCTGGCAGTCGGTCTCTGCTCCGTCGCCGAGACCCCGGACGGTTCGCCGCTCGGAAGCAACCTCCTCTATTTGGATCTTCCTTCAGCTCTTCCAGGTTCGGACGCTCGTCGGCGTGCGGCCATCGAGCGCTGTAAGCCCTGTGCCAACCCCCACGACAGCGGGGACATGCCCAAATACCTACCGGCGGGGCTGACACAGTACGTGCTCAAAGCCTTTTCCAAGAAGTACCCGCCGTATCACGTCCCTCAAGACGACGTTTCGACTCCCCTCCAACGGCTGGAGGTGGAACAAATCACTGGTCATCAGTTGGTGCGGGGGCGAGGGGGCGTCATCGCCGTGCCATACAAGACGCATTGGGCGGGACGCTCCGAACCTTCCTGGGAGCGGGAAATGGACCTCCACCTCTCCCGCCCCATATCTTGCGTTATTGAGCCGGAACCCTGGACCAGCACCACCAAACCAATCGCCTTCACCGCCGAATGTGGATCGGGGCGGCACAGCGCGAGCTCTCCCGCAGCAACGGGGAACGTTTCCTCGCGCCAGGCTACGCCTGTGTTCCCCGCGCCGATTGGCGCCGTCGCTACCTCGACACGGTACTTTCTAAGGGAGCCCACGTTTGGTACAAGGGAAACGATGGGTTATGGTGGCTTGGAAAACTCAGCGCGAGCACCACCGAGGACAAGGTATACCTGGTCCGGTTTCTGGATGATCCGGGACCGATTAAACTTCCTCTCGCCCCGGCGCGCCACACGACTTCGACGGGAGCCATACGAGGCTCTTGGTTCCTGCAAGTTCACATCGCCAGTGCGTTTCCTCGGGGAATTCAACGTAACGTGAACGAACCTCGAGGCGCGGTCGTGACCAGTTGACGTCCAAGCCGCCACCGCTCCTCGATATTTCTTCATTTTTGGGGGTTATGAGGTTTGAGTCTTTGTCTTGGGGTTGTTCGTAGTGTGCTGAGAGTCTTCGTCGGGTTTTGGGGCGGTTCTTTCCATTATTTCCTTCTTTTTGTCCTGCCGAGCCCCTTGCTCAGTGCCGGGCAAGGGTTTGGGTAAACGCTGCTATCTGAGGCGCAGGGCTGTCGCTTTTTCGTTGTTGTTCAATTTCGCCCTGACGACGCCCTCCTTAGCCCAGAGCCGGGGGGCGACCAGGGTATCCTGTTCGCGCGTAGCGTGGTACAGGGCTATGTACGGGTATGTGTGTCATCTTTTATGGTCAGTGTGTTGCATTTGTTATACTTTGTTTTTTTGACTAAGCACTTTCCCTCCTCGCGGGGCTGCAGGTGTTGCCACCTTCCATCCCGGGTATTTGTCGTTTCCGTGTCATCTTTCACCTGTTGTGTGCTATATTTGTTCTACTTTGTTTTTTCGACTAAACACTTCCCCGCCCTCACGGGGCTGTAGGTGCTGCCATCTTTCATCCCGGGTATTTGTCGTTTCCTCGTCTAACTCCCCGCCATGCCGATGACCCGCGGGAAGTTTTTCGCATGGATCTCCCTTGTGTTAGCGCCTGTGTTCCCCTCCATATCGATGAGGGGTCCCCTCGCCACAATACCTTTTCTGTGATGGGTTTGCCGTGGAACCTTTTCCTGCCCCCCCCGCCACACCGGTGGTATGCGGCAGGTTCTAGAGCCTTTTCTGCCCCCCGCCCCGCCACACCGACGGTGCGCGGCAGGTTTTTGATGGGTGACTTTCTCCTTGTTGAAGGGTCTGCGTTTCCTTCAACTGCTTTTCTTCACGTGCTCCTGGCCCCATAGCCAGACCTTTAGAAGTGTTGAGTGGGTTTTGAGGAGCCGCATTTTCGACTCATGGTCTAGTTCGTAGAACCAGAGTTTCCCCTAATCTCCCATATTTCTATATATGCGGCACATCAGGGTGGGCTAGTGTTAAGATACGGCCTCGAAAGGCCTGTAATTATCCGAATATGGACCATTTGGGTGGGTTTCGTACGATATATGGTTGGCGTTTTATATTCGGGAAAGTTCGGAAAATAGATCGGCAGGCACGTGCCTCCGAACTCAGAAGTCATCCGGGGCTCTGGTGGAATCGAATAAAGATACGCCTCTACCAAGGCAAAGAAAGTGAGTACTCTCCGAGGACCAGCTCAATTGGCAGACCTGCAGGGGGCACTTTGCGCCCCCACCCTATAACCTTACAGTGCTAGCTTGCGATGAGGATCACCCCTCGGTCCGATACTCCCTCATCTTGCTCCCCGACCCCGACTGTGTCGGAGGAGGCTTCGGGCGCATGCTTGCACCGTGCCCCAGGGCTGCCGGCTGGCAGGGCGTGCTTTACACGCTGATTGCAGACCTATTTTAAATACGTCAGCTGTGAGTTCTACCATTTGAGCGGTATATAGTGATTTCCATCAGTAGAAAGGTCTAGATTCAACGTTGCAAGCTGCGTGATTCATCACAGCAGTCTCCTTGTCAATATATACATAAGAGTGCTCGCATACAGGGGAGAAGAGAGGAGAGAGGTCCAAGTACATGTATGTGGTTTGACTGCTGAAATTGATTATGTAGTGCTCAGCAGTACGTTCGAGGTACGAGGTGGTTTGGCGATTACTGCTGCCGCTGTTGTAGTAGTCCTGCCATACTACCCGCCAGTACTCGCATGTACCTAGCATAAGCTACGATCATCACGAATTTCTGGTCCTTCTGACCGTATCATTGGTTTCTCCCTTCAATATATACAGCCCCCCTCGGCACTCGCTCCACCTCATGCTTCCAATACTAGACTATATATGAACTGATTTAATACCACATGGTACTACTTGGCAGTAATCTATCGCTTCTGCGGTCCCTCTCCGCTTCGTTCACCTGTCTTACAGGCATGCGCGGAGCCGCAGGCGGGCGTCAGCCCGCCGCGGCGAAGCCCCGTGGTAAGTGGTATGAATGAACCGCACCATCCAAGGAAATGCATGCCGCCCGATCTACTAGCCACAACTTCACTATTTGCCCAACCCTATCCGGAGATATAAGGTGCGTTTCGTGTGCATGATGGTACTCAAACGGTCCTATAACGTCTGTACAGAGTGGTACCTGGTCTATTAGGCGTCACGCAGGCTCGCCATACCAAAATCCTGTAAACCAACGTTCAGCGCGCAAAAAAGAGATGTCCTCTGATAGGATCGTTCGCTCGTTCGTCGTGAGGTGTGTCCAAATGTGTCCACCACAGGTCGAGCAAATGAGTGGGTGCAGTACGCAGCTGTATCGTATGCATACCGTTTGCCTATAGCCACTAGCCGCCTTAGAACCGGCACGAGTACGTCCATGAACACGGCACGGTGGGTGGGTGCTGTTTGGCGTTCCGATATGTGCGCGTCACAATCTGAGATAAAACTCGCACGCAATCCCTCCATTTTAATACCTGGTCGAAGCAAATGTTCCTTACTCATGAATCGAATCAGTTAGTAGTACGAGTAACACCTTGACGAATGCACCCACGTGTTCGGTGCAAAATTACTTGGATTCGGGGTGGGGTCTTTTTTGCAGTATTGAACCAACCCTGTGTCGGGTAACCTACAGTGGCTGCATGCTGTGACTGGATGTATCATTCTGCTTCCAAATGCAACGTATGTGCACCTTGCCAAGCCCCGATGGCAGCTTTTCACGGTACTCACTCCTTATCACGCCGCGCATCTGCATACGAGTGGCCGTACAAGTCTCGGAGCATCGAAGGTTGGAGTATCCGAACACTTTTGTGCGTAGACATGCCGACGTCGCGACTCACCCGGCGATAATGATCGAAACGGCGGAAGTAGTGCCGCATTTTGGTGACGGTTTCATATTTTGACGTCGGTCGATCTATTTGTCGGATAGTCGGAGATGTGGAGATTTCATGCCGTCACCGCTGACGCGCGTACCGACCGCAATATGCTCGTGGCGTGTACTCAACGAGTAGTGCTGCAGTGTACGTGCGATAGGAGCAACAACACGTGCGTTCTGAAGGAGACACCCAAGGCTCAGTACAGGTGGACTGGCACAGGTGAAAGGCTTCAAGCCAGCAAGCCAGCCCGCCAGAGGGAGAGAGAGAGAGAGAGCTCCCTCGAACCTCCACCTGCATTGCTGTAGAAGCTGGGGTACAATACGAGCAAACTTGGGTCGAAGATAATTATGCCGGAGCCGAGATTTTTAGCAGCAACCAAGCACGGCAGCATACAGGTGAACACCACCCGTCGCTCGCATGTACGTGATATGCTGTACCAGGTATACTATACTTCGTATACATACAAGGGGACGGGTGAAACACGTGCATGTCGACCCCCACGGAAGAGAACAATAGCACCTCATACGATTGCTGTTGGATACACGTCGAGTAAACTTTGAGGCCAACCCCACTCATACCAGTACCTGGTGCTCGTACGTCAGAGCTACCGGTACGTACATACGAAGAACGAGTAATAGTAATATCAATGCAGAATGTTACAACTGCTGCTCGTACGACGTACTCGTACCCTACTGCTGACTGCAGTGCTCATACCTTGCACTTACCTTGCTCGTACTGGTACTTGAAGTAGCATGTTCATTGACAAGATTCGAGTACACAACAACAAGGAGAGTCGTACGGCAATCGGTGGCAGGACAGTGAAACGACGACTGACGATTTCTGGCATACGACATCGACAACGCGCCTCCACTGCTAGACGCACTCGTCGCAGATTGGGGGAAGCATTGCTGCTGTATATTGATTCTGTGCCAGAGCGTCAGAAGGCGATAAAACGTACTGGTACCAGGTGCCAGGTACCAGGTATACCAGGCCCAGGTACCAGGTATACCAGGCGTATGACGGTGCTTATCTCTCCTCTGTGTACCTGGTACAGTACTGCTGTACTGGCGATTATAATCCGACCTCCGTCGCTATTCGTGTTCGTATCGGAATTTATTGGTTGTTTTTTGTCGCCCACACCGTGCAGCGATCCGACAACGACTACAAGTCAAGTCGAGACTACCCACGCTGCATGGAACGGGAAGCTAAGGATTACGACCACACAGCCTCGGCCAGCCATCACGATGCACGCAAGAGAGGGGGGACGCTTTCCAGCCTACCAAGCGACCAAATTCGTTCAAGCACAACAAACCGTCACCAGGTAAGGAACGCCACTACTACGGCCGGTGTTGACAAACTTCATCACAAAGTAAGTGCATCACAAAATGCATCACAAAGGGCATCACAAAGGGCATCACAAAGTGCATCACAAACCGTCACGGCGTACCCGTAGTCTGCTATTCACAGGGAGCGGCACTTTCCGTCTTGATGAAGTGCATCACTAACCTTCACGAGTAACATAGGAAGCGGCACTTTGCATGTTTTGGTTCTTCGTGTGTCCTAGAATCTCACTCCCATGGTTTTCCATGTTTTTGTGGGGGAAATTTTCGGCTATATCGAACCGCCCTACCCCCCCCCCCCCCCCCCCTCCCCTCCAACCCCCGCCCCCTCACCAAGTATTTTAGGGACATACCGTTTGGAGTTGGAAAAGGGGGTTGGCGTTGAGTCGGTTTGCATTTTTTTCATTATCATCGCTTTTACACTCCACTTCAACCCGTAACAGGATTTACGCTCAGCGACGTGCTGGACAAGCCGTGGTCACACGTATCTTTCCTTCTTTCCCCTGGTACATCCCTTCTTTTGTGGTCGCGCATAGGGTTCAGCACTCCCACCTATCAGCGTGTTATGCTCGTCTTACTAGTATTTATTAATCAACACCTACTATGGTGTCAATGCTGCGTACTACAGAAGTTCAGCAGCTTGGTGGTCGCTGACACACACGGCGTGCCCCACAGGCTCGTAAACTACCGCCAACCCTAAACTATCGGAACGAGGCCAAAAGTCGACGGTGGGTTACGTGGCGGTGCACACATCACTGACTGACATAACCCCTCTTGTGTTCAGCGCACATACAATAATGGTCCCTCTATAGCGCCGGTTGGGTAGTGCCGGTTGCCCGCTACATGTAGTGCCTGACTTGGCAAATATTGGAACGAGTAGCAGCCGTGGCAGTATGTGGAGTAGTGCTGTTTGCCCCTAGAGCGTCGGTATACCGGTATTTCCGGCTGGCACATACCATCATACCACCACTATAGGAAGACCCCCGCCGTATTGATACAATATTGATACAGTATGCAAACGGTATTGATACAGTATGCAAGCGGTATTGATACAATCAATATTGATACAGTTTTAATACAACAGTACGTCAACACGTGAGTAATTTCCTAGCTGGTAGGTGAAGGTGTTAACCTTTTGGAAATCTCTCACGAAAAATCCGGAAGCAAGTGCCAGATGAAAAAACAATGCTGCACGCAAGTGGTTTGTGCACGCGCTGTGGTTAAAAGGAAACAACTTCCTGTACTATCAGCCTAATATTGTGCTGCTGAACTCAGGTGTTATCAGCCACAAAATGTCGTACGTGCACTGATATGCAAGTGGCGTCATCTGCACGCAGTAGTAGTACCATACCTTGCTCCTACGGGCTACAGTACGATAATATAAAAATAAAAAACACTCCAGCTGTGAGATCGAATATTTTGTCGAAACCCATCTTTGCCAGCTGTGTGTGATACTCCGATCGCGCGTATTACGGGTTGTGTGTCCTCATTAAGGATATAGGTCGGCGACTCCCCTTGCAACTACAGCAGTGTAGCTATCAGGGTCAACAGGGTGATCTTAGTCAGTCTGTGCGCGAAAACTATAAAACCCGTCTCTGAGGGGGACAAAATTTGACAGCTGTGGAAGGAAATGCATCAGTTTATCAAGTGAATCCTGTAAGTCGAATCTCCGGTGAGGGGAGCGTGGAATTTTTAAGGGCGTGGGGGCCTGGTTTTGATCGAAAGGGAGCGGGGGTGGGGGGGGGGGGGGGGGGGGGGGGGGGGAGCTCAATTTGTGGGTGGAAACTATAAATCCTTCAAGGGGATAAGTCTGACGGTTTTGAAAAGAATGCACCAGTTTATCATGGGGGTGGCGGGGGGCGGGATGGGCGGGGCACCTCAATCTTTGCGTGGAAACTACACATCCTTTAAGGGGATAAATGTGACGGCTTTGGAAAAAATGCACCAGTTCATCATGTATATCCTGTAAGTCGTACAACCAGTGAGTAGAGGGCGGAGTGTTAGAGGGGGTGGGGGTGGGGTGGGGGCGTGGGGAGGCGGGGGGTGGGGGAGGGGGGGTGGGGCTTTAGCTCGCATAGATGTGGGGGTTTGCTATACGCGTGGTGCTAGGTCTAGGTGATGGCGCGGGGGTGGGGAAGGAAGGGGCGTTGGGGGCGCGGGGGGGGTGGGATTTGCAGCAGCGGCATGGATGGCTCTAGAAAGATAATGAGGTGATATCCAGTGCGTGGAAGTTTTTATAACTCTGGCGGATTTCGATATTAGGTGGGGCGCTCGAGCAAGAGAGAGCGGGAAAGAACAAAAAAAGGGGGGGGGGGGGGGGGGGAGGTTTTCAAGAGGTTTAGGTCACATATAATATCAAAATATACTCCAGCTGTGAGATCAAAGATTTGGTCGAAACTCATATTTGCAAGATTGTGTGTGATACTACGATCGCGCGTATTAATCATATATGTAGGGGCTTGCTATACGCGTGGTGCTAGGTCTATGCGATCGTGCGGGTGGTGGGGAAGGAGGGGGTGTTGGAGGGGGGGGATGAATGGAAGCTACGTCATGGATGGCTAGAAAGATAATGACGTGTTATCAATTGCGTAGAAGTGTTTATTACTCTGCTTGGCTGATTTCGATTGTAAGTGGGGGGTTTGAACAAACTGGGCGGGGAAAAAAAAAAGAAAACATATACGGGGGGCGGGGGGAAGGAGGGCGAAAATGAGTTGGAGCTACGTACGTCGTTAGTCATACTTCGCTTGGCATAGGTTGGGAGGCGATCATGCAGACGATAAGTACGAAATGCCAGGTTGGTAGTGTGGTTTACCGCAATTTTAACATATCTGCTTGTACTTCCTTTTCACATTTTCGTTGTCTCTATATATAGCGTTTCGCCAACCGTATTGGTAGCGGGAAGTCCTTGTTCCCGTTCATCGTAGCTGGCACTTTGCACGTCGGCGGATGATCCACATGAAGTGAAAATCATATTTCCAGTACTACAGCTTACTGTAGTATATCCGAGTGAGGTCGACTGCCTCCCCCCATTCACTAAATTTTCTGTCGATAGGGGCTAGACTTTTCCGTAGGTCTTCGCCAGCTGCCGGGTTGGCCGAGCAACATCAGCGCAAAGCCGTTGCGTGAAATGCTCCGAGGTCCCTAGTCTCAAATGGCCAGAATATTCTAAGAGGGCAAGTAACCCTAACACTAACCCTTACCCATCGACTATGGCGCTAGCGGAAGCATCATCGTAATTCTTATGCGACGAATGGGACAACGTTCGATTTTCAAGACCGGCATAATCTTCTATGGATCAACGCAATACAGAAATAAAGACAGAGGCGGTTGTAAAGTGGTACCTCCGAGCGACGAGAATAGTCTCAAGTCTATAGTCTATAGTCTATGGACAACCAATCTTGAGAGTTAAGAACCACGTAGTTCTGGTTGGATGAGCAGCGACTGGCGCCCTCCGATGAATGCTACGTGTTTGTGATCTGTTAGTCTATGCATTCAGACGTGCGGGTTTCGGCGTATTACAGTGTGCTGTGACATTATGCATTATGCATTCCAACGTGCAGGTTCCAGCGATTTCAACTATTCCGAGCCCATCATCGGACCTCGGAAAGCTTGTGCCGCTCGACCTTTCTCGACGGAGTTGTACGTCAGGATCGAGCCCTCGACTAAGCCTCCGGTCGACTAGTCCACGAGCGCTACGATTAAGCCAACCCGAGGTGCGTGCATCTGAAGTTCAGGTTTGTTTATCCCAAACGAATGGGAGGTAGTAAGGCGTGTATGGACGGATACGAGTGTAAATCACGCGCAGTTACGGCCTCCGCATACGTGGCAACAGGCAATGTGCCGTTAATTTTGTAAAGTGAACTAGGCATGCCTGTATGGGGGGGTCTGGGTCACACTCCACGGATAGATATATGATGACTCTACGCCCAGCTGTGGTGGGGAACTCTTCGCGTGAAATGCAAGTAAATCCACGCCCAACACGAGCGAGCCGGGGGTTCTTGCTGATAATATGAGCTGTTTCGATGTGGGCACTGGGTTGGCCAACCAACGCAGACGCCTTGTGCACGTTATTAACCCTACCGCAGTTTTACTTTAAGGCGTCGGGAGAGGGCGGCCAGGCTGGGGGGGGGGGGGGGGGTCAGAGAGAGCTACGGGTGGCCGGGGTTTTTTATTTTTGGGTAATTTTTTTCTGGACAAAAATCAAACGTCTAGCCGATAGAATGTACTGAGGTGTGCCTGGACGATGAGGTTTGTTTATATCGTTACGGGTTAGGATGTAGGATGGATTGAGGTGGGTTAGCATGTTTGGACGACGGGGTTTACGTGAAGCCAGTGCCATGTAGTGAGGTGTGTCTGGACGATCATGTTTATCGAGCGGATACGATATGTTGATGTATTGATAAGATTTTATTGCGACGAAGGAGCCAGTGAAGTCGACCAATACCACACCTGATACGAAAAAACGGGCATGTTATTCCTTTTGGAGCCCAGGTAGAACTAAAACGCGAGAACATTGGCAGCAGCACTCATACAGAAAAGTGTGCGACAGTGCAAGTTATGTTCATGCCGCGCACGTGTCGTGCAGCATATACATACATATATATACCTGGTACGTTGCTCGGACACACCCCCTATACCCGGTACCTAGCTTCTTGGTGTTGCCAACATTGCAATCGTTAGATCGTCACGTTTTCAGACATTTTCTTTGGAAGTTCCAGAAGCATTAGGCCGATGTTGTCGCCGGCGGCTGAGTTGGCTTTGCTGTATCATTAGATTGTACGCCTTCTGCCGTGTGTGGTTCTTTTCTGCGCCCTTTTTGCGTTCACTAGCGACGACATGGCCGTGAAGCATCCGTTCGTGCTCTCCCGGCTCTCCTTTCCGACAACAACAAGAAACTTTCTATTAATATGTTGTGTGCGATGTTTTACCGTGCCTCGTCGCTCTTAAAGAATAAACTCACTTGTGTTGCTTTTTGTTGCGGCGATTAATCTGTCTCGTTTGTCCCACTTGCATTTTTTCGTTGTCTCCGTGTTCTTCGTGCAAACCCGTCGCTGGGAAAAAGATAACGTCTTGCCCAGGCCCGGACAGCTCCAGTGGTCCCCGAAACCTGTCGCCAAGACTGCCGGCGATGAAGTCCACACCGTCGCCCAGAAAAGTGAGGTTTTTCGTCAAACCTAAGTTAGGCCTTAAGTTAGGCCTTAAGTTAGGCCTTAAGTTAGGCCTTAAGTTAGGCCTTAAGTTAGGCCTTAAGTTAGGCCTTAAGTTAGGCCTTGAGCTAGGCCTTAAGTTAGGCCTTAAGTTAGGCCTTAGGTTAGGCCTTAACCCCTAAGTTGAGGCATCAAACGTACTGAGTGGGTTTTGGCGATGCTCGGCCGAAAAGGCGTACGAAAGACAGTTCGCTTTCGTGTATCGGCTCCCCTGTTTGTTCTTCCTTGGTTGTTTTCTTTGAACCCCTTTAGAGCCCCCGAACCCCTCCGTATACTAGATTGAAGTAATTTTGTAAAAGAAAAAGGGGTTTCCGGAGGCAAAGGGGTTGAAGAAACCTTCGATTCCAAACTTCGGGGATGGATGGAAATTGAAACTTGTCGCTTAGAGAGGCAGCAAACGTCCAACGTACAGCATAATTGTTGAACAAAAGTACTGATCGTTGTCCTTCACGGACGATTTTGAAGAATATGCAGCACGAGTAGGTAGGCTATGCAGCAGGTCTCGATATCTTCCGCGCCACAACATTTTGCCGCCACATTTTTTTTATCGCGTTGCAAATAGGCATGCAAAGCTCCGAGGACTCTCTGGCAACCAAACGTGCCATTAGATATCTCCCTCGTAGCACGCGTGCCTCAAAGGCTTCTTCGGGATTGCTCTTTTTCGGGTTTCTGAGGGAAAGCAATGCCGAACATCGTGCGGAACAACGTCGAATTTTCGCACGATTTTGGGTTAAGAAGCCCCGTCGGTCGGAAACCGTTGTGAACAAAACTGCTGCTACTGGAGGATATATCCCTATCGCAGCACGCGTGCACGACCCTGTTATCTCGGGTTACCTCTTTTTCTGGTTTCTGAGGGAAAGCAAAGCCTGATAATAAGTGACGATTTCACCGTCATCCATCCGACGCAAGACTACATTGTAAGGACCTGCAACCAACGCGCGCAGAACTATTGTGACACATCTGATGTTTCTTACTGTTTCTAGCCGCCTGGTGGGGTCGTACTCGTCGCTTTTGTTTCGCTGCATGATATGGGTTTCAAAAGGGTCGGTCCAGCACATGAATGGTGATCAGAGCACGCGGACGGTTCAAGGCCGCTCACGCTGCCGTCCTTCGAGTGCAACGCCAACCAAACAACAAGTCCTAAATACAGCGGATCACCTTCCATCAATGTATTCCTCCTGTACTAATTCGAGTAGCTGACAGCCGCACGTTTACGCTCGTCAGCCTTACAATGATCTCCATTAAATTAATGGGTTAGAGGTCAACACGTATCTAGTTGATGTGCAGCCACTACGCTAGCACGGTACCAACCAGCCAACACCATATATTCCCCTCGTTGAATGTCTCCTTCGTTGCGACACGCGCGTGCTTCGCCTCTTATGATAGGACGACTCCATTCCCTCGATGCCATCCATCGCTGGACCTCACGCCGCACGTCGCGTGCGAAGCCTCTCCCCCAAGAGAATGTCTGCCATTGATCGCATCGAGCCAATCCATCCAGAAAGGATAAAAAGTAGACCAGCTGTCGGGGGGAAGATATCTCCTCTCATCGACGCCAAGGAGGTGGAGGGCACTATGTTAAATGGGGATAACGCGGGCGAGGGGAAATTCGGATCGGAGGTGGTTGCCGATGGGCATGCGCGGATACGTGGGTCGCAACAGCGCGACCGGGACTTCGCTGAGGCGAAAAGCGAAGCAAAGGACGCTCGTGCTGTGAGACCAGGGTAAGCGCCAGCTTTTTTATTGTTTTATTCCATCTCACGTTGCTTTAAATCCTTCGTCTGGAGAAGCAGCGGTGACGGCTAGGTGTCATTCCTTTTTCCTCCCCTCATACAGGCCCTCGTTTGAGTAGGCGCAGAAGGTTCAGCATTCCCACTGTTCGTCGGTTTTTATCGTTTTTTTTCAGTTGGGTAGGTGCGGTGGTGTGGTGTTATTATGTTATGGTAGTCGTGGTGGTCGTATGAGGTCCGCACGGTGTGGCACATATCAGCATGCGTTACAGTAGATTTAACCCACATTGTTCTATGATAGGGCATGTGGGCCCCAACGCTGCTAAGCTGGGCAAATCAAACTACTCAATCCGGAGAGGGGGTATACTGTGTTCAATATTTCTGGATTTGGCGGAAATGACGGCTGCCCGTTGGGAGCCATGTAAAGCGATAGCGGTGGAGGTAGCGGTAGCGGTGGCGATGAAAACAACGATGACCACATAGAGCATCTACTGATGCGCGTCTGGGAGGAGAACACCCAATTAATAGTAACATCATTAAGATGCTGCATGCGTGTGGTTCAGATCCTTACATCGGCCTTGAGACACCTGCAGCTAAGCGTGGACGGTGCTGCATTCGCAACAAACAACACTACCGTGACCATCGTGACCATCGTCACTATCGTGCACTATCGCCACTATCGCATGAGTAGCTCACCCTTTTCCGACAATATATTCCTCTGAAGACCCACAGCGGTCATTTCCGAGGAGGGACCACAACTCACTGAACACGCCCGAAAGCAGGGGCAGACGTGGCCCGCTCCTTTACGTGGGCTACCCCCTTCGACAGTGGTGACACTACAGCGGTAAACGGCATTCCGCCCACAACCCGACCCGTGCGGCATTCTAGCTGTAGAAGGGTTCCATTCGGCAAAGGCACACGTTTACATCGAACGCCACCAATGAATCCCGTTTCGTGTCACAAAGAATGTCATACGCAGCTTTCGAATGTAACATTCTGCAACTCCATCGGCAAAACTCACTCACAGCTCACGTATCTATATATTCGTATGTCTATGAATTCGATGAAAGCAGGTCCTGCTCGCCACTACCTTCTTCTGGAGGAACGGCAGAGGGTATCAGACGAGCTCGTTGCCTTGAAATGGATGAACCCGCGGCTGAGATGCTCAGATCGAGTCGGAAGAGTTACCTAGAACCGCCACCAGGCGGGCGGTTGGCGTCGTCGGCCGACTCTTACGGCAGGGGTGATAAGGGCGAGGGATCGTCAGCATCACCAGCCGGAAGCTCCATCCCTCCAGGTATGAACATATGTCCACGAGGGGGGTGCGTAGGAAAGTATGTACCAGGTACGGTATATTGGAGGGATCCGGTCGCCCCGGTGGCGTATCAGGTTATCCTCGAGCCTGATATAGGTCAGTTTCGTGAGTTCGAGTCCCGCCGAGTGCATACTCGTATAAATTCGTTGGGACTTTTTCTTGTGCACAAATTGACTTGCGGAAAGCGCGAGAGCGTGAGTTAGCAACATTCGATGAACAATCGACGAGCAGTGGGATTGCTGAACCCTATGCGCGATAAAAATTGAAGGCAAGAACCGGGGAGGAGAAGGGATGACACCTGTGACCACGGCTTGTCCAGAGGCTGGAAAGTAAAAGTGTGCTAAAAAAAAAAAAAAAAAAAAAAAAAAAAAAAAAAAAAAATTGGAGGGATCGGCGGCCGGCGGCTCCATCCCGAGTGGTATGGACACACGCGTGTACGCGGAGAGAGGTTTGCAGGAAAGTACATTTGTGCTGCTCGAGGGGTAGCTGCTTTTCGGTCAAACCGCAGTCTGACAGACACGGTTCCTCCCTAATCCTCGATTGAGGGAGTTAGCAGCTATCGACGGAATGGATATATTGTTGGTTGTGTCTGTAGTACATTTCTGTCCGTGGGGTTAGGGTTGGGATTAGGGTTAGGGTTAGGGTTAGGTTTGGGGTTAGGGTTGGGGTTGGGGTTGGGGTTGGGGTTAGGGTTAGGGTTGGGGTTAGGGTTAGGGTTAGAGTTGGGGTTAGGATTAGGGTTGGGGTTAGAGTTGGGGTTAGGGTTAGGGTTGGGGTTGGGGTTGGGGTTAGGGCCATGGGGCCTGAAGTGAGGAAGCTCGGCCAATCGTGGTGCTACCCTTATCGTATCGTTTTTTACGACCTTCGTATCCTTTCTAACGACCTTCGTCTCCTTTCTGACGACCTTCGTCTCCTTTCTGACGACCTTCGTCTCCTTTCTGACGACTTTCATAGCCGTTTAGCCATGTGCCATTAATGGCGAAGTTGGAGGTTGATAGTCACGGGCTGGTAGCGGGTGTTTATCATTCTCCGGAGGGGATATATGCGTCGGAAAGGTCTGCTTTCGTTTTTAGTGTTTGAAGCGCGACAACACAAGCAGATCTCACAGCAGTAGCTGGAGACATTGAGTGCATTTCAAATTCGAGGGATATATCATTACGGTTTTGTCTTAGCCGCCAGCGTTCTGTTACCGCAAACACTGATACGTACAACGCCCCGAAGTCAGTTCATTCACCCTAACTAACCCCAACCCTAACCCTGAAGACATGAGAAGTACCTTATACATTCTACCTCCGTGGGAGGTGATACCCGGCTTTTTCTCCGGTCCCCTCGATTCTGTATCAGCGCATTCACACTTTAATACGTCAATACTCGTACATGAATACATGAATACGATGCACGGGCGGTAGGTTCGAGACAAAGACACCAGGTTGCTGTAAAATGAGACCCTTCGTGGGTTTCGTGTAGGACCTGATGCACCTCGAACTGTTTGGTTTTCTAGATTGTAGTGGCCGCTTGTAGGGTTGTAACTATTTGATCGATTTGATCGATTTTCTCGATTCAAGGTACGGTAGAGCTTCAGCAACAAATAAATGCTTACAAGGCTCCTCGCTTGGGTTGGGGAGCTGTATACCTCACTATACCTCACTATACTTCACCGAACACTTACTCTGAGGCAAAAAAAAGGTGCAAGGTAAAGGTGCAATGTACCAACAGGTGCAATGTACCCGCAACTCCGTGGCCTAGGTGTATCAATACATTCATACTAACTACACTACAAGTATACTATTTACAAGTATACTATTACAAGTATACTAACGACAAGTATACTAACTGCAAATATATTTCGGAGAAAAAAAACTATACCCCAGCGATCATGGGTTCTGTTTGTTCTTTGTTTCCGTAGGGCCGTTCCTAACGAGCACCAAAAAAACAGAGAGGAGGTAGGAGTCGTTTAAACAGCGTAGCATACTCGGGCGATGTCATCGTATGTGTCAGGGGTTCGGACATTAAACCGGTTTATATTTATTAGTTTCCGAAAAAAATGCCGTCAACATTCCCCCACCCCCGAAACAGAGACATTTTTTGAAAACGAGACATTTCATAGTTTATTTCGAAATATCAGGAATCGTGACTTGTGTATCAATATTCGTGATTTTTTTGCGTTCGTGAGGAACGACCCGTTGTTCAATATTCATTCCTTATCAATATTAAGTAACCACGACCGTCAGAGACTAGTTGGCAAATTTGCTACCCACATCGTAACAAGGGTCATCGGAGGTTTTATTGGCGGTGAGAGCTTGCTGATTGTTCGGAACTCTACGCGCGACTCCTGAAACGGCACTGACATCCTTGATGAAACCGCGCCCAAAAATGCGTGTGAACGAGGGGAAATGCTCGTTCTAAACAAAATATACCCCTCCTGCATGGGCACGGCATGGCGCCCGCAGTTAAGACACAGGAAGGCGGCATGCAGCATGTCACGTCACACAGCAAGCAAAACGTGCGGTTAAAAAACGTTGCAGGTTGTGTTTTTTTATTATTTACGGCTAGCGACGTTGCAGCTGTGGTTGTGTTTGGCGATTTACGGTTGGAAGCGTTGCAGATAGTTGTGGTTGTGTTTGCGGTTTACTTTTATTTACGGTGCAGATTGTGCTTGTGTGGATTGTTTCTTCCCTGGACCTCGGCGGGAAAACATGCCACCTACCAAGTAATTTGATTAGAGCACCTACCGCTGTTAACCCTTTTAGGGCCCGAGTATCATATCATAACATATCATAACATACCATATCATATCATATCATATCATATCATATCATATCATACCATATCATACCATATCATAGCATATCATAGCATATCGTATCATATCATATCATATCACATCATATCATATCATTTCATATCATATCATATCATATCATATCATATCATATCATATCATATCATATCATACCATATGATATCATATCATATCATATCATATCATATCATATCATATCATAAAATATGATATCATATCATATGATATGATATCATATCATGTCATATCATATCATATCATACATATCACATCATATCATATCATATCATATCATATCATATCATATCATATCATATCATATCATATCATATGATATCATATCATATCATATCATATCATGTCATATCATATCATACAGCAACAAGACGAAGTGTAGGCGCGTTCTTGTCATGGTGCGAGCATGCAGCCCTCGAGAGTGCAAGGTGCAAGCTATGTGCGTATCTTGCAGGTACTTGCCTTGGAGTTCGACAGTACAATCGCCGTGAGCTAATCTATCTACCTGCCCGGGTTGCTTCGTGTGAAGGATGATTATGCTGCAATCAATCGTCAGTTCTATTCGTAGCGTTTCACCTCTGACGGTCTAACCCTGGGGTTTGATTACAAGTAAGAAGGAAGTCCACACTGCAATGTAACCAGTAAAATGGTGCGACACGCGTGCACTACCTCGTATTTATGCACGCCCCTCCTGTTATTGGGAGTTTTTTCTTCCTAGTGATGAAAATCGAAAATCGTGGCTGTCTTCTGTTGTTGCTTTGTTGTTGTTAGTGATTTGTTGATGATTTGCTGTTGCAGTACACACTACACCCTACGCCCCCCAAAAGGGGGAAGATAACCCTAACCCTTGTTCACCTTGCTTCTCTTACTTCTCGACTAAGCCATGATGCCACCACCACGTGTTCTTGCTTCTTGCGCGTCCCAGTCGAGGAAGGCGCCACAAGTCCAAGGGCGCGCAGGATGCGACCGGAGCGCGGTAGTGGTATGTAGGGAGGAAGCTGCGACCAAGTGCCGACGCCCGTCAGCTACGGCAGGCCCTCGATGTGCACGGTTACGCGACCAAAAGCTTGGCGACAAAAAGCTTTGCACGGCGAGGCACCTCTGAAAAGGGCTACGGCTGTTCCGGGCCGTCTTTTGGGGGGCACAAAAATTATCGGGCCGGCTGCGCATGGACTGCCATAGGCATATACTGTCGTTGAAACGCTCGTTCGCTCGGTGGACGAATCCACCTCTGTAATTTAACTAATCTTCTCGTATGAGCTGGATGGTGCCGTTTTTTAACAAGTGCAGTCTATACTGGGTGTCACGTACCGTAGATTTTGGGTAAAAAAGGTGATGGAATGATGCTGGTCTCATAACATCTGGTAAAGGTTGGTTTGGCAAGGTAAGCTGGTGTTTCGTTTCCTTGCGGAGTCCTACGAAAGACATCGCTTCAGGTCTAACCATTGACGATAAGGAAACCCCAGGTTTCGGTGGTCGGTTAGTCGTGGGGTGGGGTGGAGCAATCGGCTTCCTAAGCGGGCATGCAACTGGACTCTTTTGCTAGGGGCAAGGCAGGCGGGTTCGCACGCTTCGCTGCTTCCTTGGGTATTGCACTGTCTCCGTGACAAACGAATAAATACGACTGATGTACAGCCGACCCATCCACCACTCACTGTATATGGCGGCGTCCGCGCAAATCGTCAGGCATGTTGCCAGCAAGCCAATTGCGTCGTTACCGTCGATGGGTTCACCCTAGCACTCCGTTTTGCTGACCTTCACTAAAACCTGCACTCCGTTCTCAATGACAGTTAATTAGTTTCCTCTTGAAGTTGGTCGTAACGCCGTATCCTAATCGTATCCTATTAGACTATATATATACGTATCGTAATCGTATCCTATTAGACTATATAATCGTATCCTAATCGTATCCTAATTGTATCTATCTCCTATTAATAGTCGACCGAACGGTTTCCCTCCGATCAAGGTGAGATCCATGGACCATGGACAGACCTGGCTGCGAAAACTAACACCCGCGGTTCCTTCCGCAGATGTAATAACAACCACTGCTGTGCATTCAGATGCCAGCACGACTAGTCTATACCCCTAAGTGCCGAGGCAAAAGCAAATCGCAATGGACAAAGGACAAACGCCGCGGCAGGGGGGGTGTTATGATGATGTTATGATGATGTTATGATGTTATGATGGTGTTATGATGATGGTATGATGACGTTATTATGATGTTGTGATGATGTTATGATGATGTTATGGTGATATTATGGTGATGTTATGATGATCTTATGATGTTATGATGGTGTTATGATGATGGTATGATGATGTTATGATGATGTTATGGTGATGTTGTGATGATGTTATGATGATGATGTGATGATGTTATGATGATGTTATGATGATGTTATGATGATGTTATGATGATGTTATGACGATGTTGTGATAATGTTATTGTGATGTTATGATGATGTTATGATGATGTTATGATGATGTTGTGATGGTGTTGTGATGATGTTGTGATGATGTTATGATGATGTTATGAAGATGGTATGATGATGTTATGGTGATGTTGTTATGATGATGTTATGGTGATGTTATGATGATGTTATGATGGTGTTATGATGGTGTTATGATGATGGTATGATGATGTTATGATGATGTTATGGTGATGTTGTGATGATGTTATGATGATGATGTGATGATGTTATGATGATGTTATGATGATGTTATGATGATGTTATGATGATGTTATGACGATGTTGTGATAATATTATTGTGATGTTATGATGATGTTATGATGATGTTATGACGATGTTGTGATGGTGTTGTGATGATGTTATGATGATGTTATGATGATGTTATGATGATGGTATGATGATGTTATGGTGATGTTGTTATGATGATGTTGTGATGATGTTATGATGATGTTGTGATGATGTTATGATGATGTTGTGATGATGGTATGATGATGTTATGATGATGCTATGATGATGTTATGATGATGTCGTGATGATGTTATGATGATGGTATGATGATGTTATGATGATGTTATGATGATGTGATGATGATGTTGTGATGATGTTATTGTGATGTTGTGATGATGTTACGATGATGTTATGATGATGGTATATGATGATGTTATGATGATGTTATGAGGATGTTGTGATGTTATGATGATGTAATGATGTCATGATGATGTTATGACGATATTATGATGATGTTGTGATGATGTTATGATGATGTTATGATGATGGTACGATGATGTTATTGTATACCCCCCTTTTCACTATTATCATATCATAACATATCATATCATATCGTATCATATAATATCCTATATCATCATATCGTATTATATCATATCCTATCATATCATATCCTATCATATCATATCAATATCAATATCATATAATATCATATCAATATCAATATCATATCGTATCATAGCATACCATATTCATATCATATCATATCATATCATAAAAAATCATATCATATCATATCATACCGTATCATACCATGCCATATAATATCATACCATATCATATCATACCATATCATATTATATCGTACCATATCACATCGTATCATATCATATGATATCATATTATATCATATAATTAATATCATACCAAATACATACTACAAGCTTCCCCTTCGGGATGCGGGTAACTAACGTGAAATCCCGGGGGCGTTGCAAGGCGGAAAGGGAGACACCGGTAACATACGTAATATGTTACTCGTGACACGAGGAACTAGACGTGTTACATACATATACTGCACACGCAATGGAACGATTGAGTGAGCGAGCAGGTGGACAATGGACAATCGCACGGCTTGTAAGATGTGTTCACAGTTCCTTTTTGAGCGAAAATATAGGGGATGATTATTGGATATGATTATTTACTGTTCCTTATATTCCTGGTCATCACGGCATGCCAAGCGAGATCACAGGGCCCATTTCAGCGCGTGATACACCCCTGCCTGCACCCTCGGCCCTGCTCGCCGCCGAGGGAGATATGACGCTCGGCAGATGTGTACTGCTGCTGCTGTATGTTGCTCCAGCTGCTGCGGCTGTTGTGCTGCGGTCACTGCTGCGGCTACTGCTGCTTCAACTGCTGCAACTGCGAAGAGGTTGTGATAAAATAAGAGCAGCAGGCGATTCGAGACTGGGCAGGTAGCAGGTCATTTTTTACAAACAAAAAAAAATATTGAAAAATGTAAAAGTTGATAAAAACTTGTAAAACTATTTGGGGTGTTCCAAGTGACATGCTCGTCTCAGGGAGGCGGAACGAAATCCCTCGCCAAATAGAGCCATCTCAGCGACGTGTAGTACGCCAAGCACCGCCACGGAGCTCGGCCGAGATCCAGACATGCTTCATAATGTACCCATGGCAGTTTTGCTTGCCCCGCAGCCTAAAGTGGGAGAAGGAACCCTTGGCCGCCGGATAGCAGCGAGCCAAAAAAAAAGCAAGATAATACACTACATATACATATCATACTCGCACAATAGACTATACTCTGTACCTCACCCACAGAAGGCCTTTACTATTATATATTGTACCATCGCAGCCTTCACTGTGGTAGCTGCTTTGTTAGGCGCAGCGTAGGTAACTATTTCATTTACAGATCCATATCCCATAATTATTGTGCACAGCGAAAGTAACAGGTGGGCCACTCGCGCGAGTGACCCCAAGCCCCTGAAAAAAAAAGAAAAAAGTGACCCTTCTTTATGGTACCGTAGCGTTGGTCAAACTTCTTTATGGTACCGTAGCGTTGGTCAATGGTCGTTCATCGGACGATGAGACCTGGTCGTTATGACATTCGCTGAAATAAATTGCTGTTCTTCTTCGTCTAGCCACACACCCATCTCATTTTCTACTAGTAACAGCATACGTCCCAATCCTACCTACTGTCAGACTGCACCAACCAACTGACCGCGCAACGTTTCTGATCCTACAGCAAAAATCCGGGACATGAACACAAAAAAAACTTGAGCGAAGAAATAAGCGACTAAGATGGGGGTTTGTACGATGCTACTTGTACGATCGCTCGTCCGAATGACGCCGCTCGTCCGCAGCCTTGCACTCCCCGACCTGTGACACACTATTAATAGATGACTTGTCGCGCTCCTTCCCTTCGTCAACTGCGGTCGCTTCACCCCCTGCTGGCTTGATTTCCTGGCCAAGAAGGCGCGTTCTCCTCAGCGACTTCTCTGCTTCCTTTTTCATGACGTTAAAGAAGCTGTCGTAGTCTGCCGAGGCTAGCAAGCAGTTTATGAAGAGTTTCACCTGTAGTAACGTTTTAAGAGAGGGTGAGATAGGGTCAGATAGACGAAGGCGTGAGGTAGTAGACGAGGATGGGAGGGGTGTGTCATGAAGCTGTCGGACGATCACCACCCGTCGCAAGCAACGTTACACCTTTTTCTTAAAGGGTAGACGAATGAAAGCGACGCCGGACGAGGAGGACCACGGACTTGATTCTGCGAGGTAATGTGAGAACAACAACAACAACAACAACAACAGCAACAACAACCGTCAAACGCCATCATACAGCATGACGGAGCACGATGGAGCTGGCACAGCAGCGCTGTGGGTGTGGTACGGGCAGCATGCTCACTTTTGGGTCCGGGTCGGATTGGTGCTCTCTTATAACATTGTAGAACTCCGTGATCGAGCTCCCCTCTCTCTCTGGGTGGCATGAAGTGGGCAAAGGGCGAAAATGGCCAAGACGGCCAAGGTAAGAAGAAGGAAGGGTGGAGCAAAGCAGCAGACGGGTAAAATTGATTATCAGCCCGACGTAGACATATAAAGGGGGTTAGACTGCATGCAGGGTTCCATTTGCGGTTCCCTTGGTGTTGTTCCCCATTCTGACCATGTTCACGAGAGATCGACGTCGAAACGCGTTGAAGCCCATGCTGCACATTGTCGGATAACAAAAATACCTGGTATGACATACGGTAGTAACATGGGGTAGGCATTGACGGTGGGGCAGCACTTACGAGGCGACGAGAGAGGTGAGCGAGAAGTGGAGCGACACGCCGCACAGACGGAGGTTGGACGAAACCGATAGCACGTACAGTAATTTTTGTCTCAACACCAATATATGTCCAAGCAGAACTATCGTTTGCAAGCAGTCACATGTGGTTGTTGATAAAGGTGCGATGATAGGAGACTTGTCACCCCCTACGCTAAATCTAGTATAATTGCGCTAGGAAAGTCGTTGACGTGCCTGAAAAGACCGGTCTTGAAAATTTGTTGGCGAACGATGCGTTTTGATATTTACTCGCCCGCTGCCTGTATAAAGTCGACTTTTGTGCATGTTGTTATTCCTGGCATTATCTGTTTCCTTTCGGTGGCCTGAACAACACCACTAGTAATAGCAAACTACTGTCAGCTTAAACCTCGTGGCAACATGTGATGTGTTCTCGTACTCGGCGTCCCTCTGCAACATACGATATCTCGAGCAAAATTGTTGCTCTAATATTGTTTGGCGCATGTGCTACTATTAATAGCAACTGTTCTGAGGATTATCAGTTTGTCAAGGAGCTCCAAACCCCGCTCAAAACACACGCTGAAAAAACGAAAGAGCACACCCGATGAAAGCCCCCATGAATGACCGACCTCGTATGAACGACTAGATACTCGACGAACGATACTGCGCAACAAGAATGGCATCCCGGCGATTGTTTTTATAGGCTAAAGGAGCCACGCCATTCAGACCAAAACGTGAAAAAAATGACAACATGTCGTAGCACGCGTCGTTTGTCGTACGTACCGTATCGTGTCTCATGCTATACTCGATATTATATACTACAAACTGGTCGCGGCGACTAAAACTTAGACGAGCAGTACGCAAACATCGGCACGAGGTCGTGTCTCATTGTTTCGAATTGAATATAAATAGCTGTTGCTTGTACGTACAGAGTAAACTCATGGCCATACCTCGTCCGGGCCTATACTAATAGATTATTGTTTGGTCAGACATTTGTGCTGACCTATAAAGTCTTCCAGCTTCCCCTCGAAAATGAGCAAATACTCGTTGAAAAGCTCCTGGTATTCCAAAGAGTGCTCCTCCGACTTTCCTTCCGCCATGATCTGCGCCAGTGAAGTCAAGGAGTACACGGGACCATTTTACAGCAGTGGGTTCCAAGTGTAGTTATCGATACAGTCAAATACAGTAGCCAAAAACACTTGTATGAGTACGACGTACCAATGTGTCGCAAAAACGCTGTTGCGCCTCATAAACAAAATGAGCGGTACACCAGGTACAGCTGCACGTACGTAAGTTGGGATAAAGCGAGTGATAGAACAGAGGATGGTGCACCAATCACTGTCGTTTAACGACGACGTTTCAAAACCTGCCCAAGTCTGGCTTAACCAGGGACATTTCTCCGAGAACGTAGTCCATGAGCGTGTGCTACACCTGTCCCGGGAGACATGGGGCTCGAACTACGACTACTCGTATAGTCTAGAGCTAATATAGCGTACCAGGTACGGTATGTATAGTCTACCACAGCAGTGCCTGCTGTTTCCGTCAACGTGCAGCATTCTCTGACTACATCAGTAGTTGTTGTTATTATTATTCATAGTGTACGACATGTGATTCAGCTGATTTGGTTCAAAACTCACTTGCGTTAACGTACGGCATGTGATTACTGTTGTCTTCAACCCTCGAACATTTTTTCCTACTGTAGCGTAAATGCAAGTTTCAAGTCCTGCCAGAGTAGTACTGTGCCACAAGAACAACCCTGTCGGCGTGCAGCGTGTGACTAGTGTTGTTCGCAACCGCTATGAGCCTACGGCCTGTACATGCTGTGTTCAATCTTCAATATGTCATCATGGCGTATGGAATGGGATTGCTGCTTCATGCCATAATAAAAGTTATAAAAGTTCGTCGGCGTACGGCATGTGACTACTTTTGTTCCTAACCTCGCGTATGCGCGTGTACGGAATGCATCTGCTGTTTCTAACCCCAAATTTGCACGGTCAGCGTGCTATATGGCATGTGAGTGTAGTTGGTCCAAGCCTCAAAGTTGTACAACTGAGCACCTGAACCTCTCTCATCTCCCAACACAATACAACGTCTTCTCGCGTGTTCTTTCTACGTCAGCGTGTGGTGCATTCATGTCATGGACTGTTGGTTCAAACCTCAAATTTGTGAGCGTGCTTGCGGAAATACGCCCGAAACACGTCGAGGAAGCCATCGCCCCAGCAATGCTCGATCGCCTTCACGAGCAGGTCACTCTCCCCTCCTTTAGCTTCGTCTCCATCTGCACCTCGTTTGGGCATGGCAGAGCAGAGAGAGAGCCTGATTAAACACCGCTCGGCACACGACACGTGCCCGCCAGCAGGGGTGTTGTACCGCGGCTGCACGATGAACGATGAGCGATAAACGACGTGCCTGGTCGAAATATGACGGTTTCATGTAAAAACATGCCTTTAATTTTTGTGGAAAACTCTTGAATGAAGAACGAACGTAGGATGCGTCCGGCAGCTGGAATGGAACGAGGAGACGAGAGTCAGACAGGAGCCATGGTGGCCCAGCGTGCACCGCTCAATGATGAAGGACTTCGGGAACCGAGGTGTGTCGTGGGTGTCATGCTGCTGCTCAGTAGATGTTGGTTGCCTATCAGCGGCGCTGCTGTATCCGACAGCGTTCCGAGCACTACTATCTGTCATCTACTTGCTGTTGAAAGAGGAGGGCACAGCTCATTCTACCGTGCCCCTCTGTGCGATGACTAGTCCATATGGCCAAGCCTCGTGCCCTCGTATGTATGATACCAATCCTATCTCAGCAGGGCCAAGATTGAAACCATTCGACCAAAGATGCCCAGCGGAGCATTCCATACGAGACCCCTGGGGGCTGGCGATCCGGCGCCGGATATGGCAAAGGCCAAGCAGCACCTCCAAGATATCGAAGAGGTGAAAAAAAAATGCCTGTACAGCAGTGGTTCGGTAGACGACAGCGGTGCTGACTCCATTCGACCCGTAAAGCCGCTTGAACTCCTAAGAGCACTCGTGCATGCTCGTACTGGCATGCATCATATTCATACTAGTACTCGTTCTTGTACTCGTACTGCTGCTGTGTAAGGTCAAACGGCTGATACTCCGATGTACTACTGATTTCCTGGCAATGATGTAATGATGCACGTCTTGTGTGCTGGGAGCCGCCGCTATCCATGCCGTCACGTTTGATCCACCTGCATGAACCACGGCTATCTAGATCATGAGATATACAGTACTGGGCCCTCTATAGTGCCGCTATGTGCCCAGAGCGTTCACCGGCACTATACCGGGCACCGGTACTACTGCGAATAGTGCCTCAATAGTGCCGGTTTGGCACTATTGAAGTCTTGAATATTCCTCAACAGTGCCGGACCGGCACTTATAAGGCACTACTTGATTTCATGGTGTGGCGCTTACCCTTTGCGGGGCCAACAGAGTAACAAATGGATCGAATGCAGTGATGAAGTTGTTACGTGGGCGACGTGGGCAGTCTTTCTTACGACACGTGTGGTTCCCACGCTGTCGGACACACAGAATTTGCTGAAAATAAATTACTTGCATGTTTCACCGTTTCTTTCAACCCGCCTCAGCACACGTAATGTACTGCACAGGCTGAAATGTCACGTGAACCCTTCAAATGCATACTACGGCTCTGCCATTTCCCAGAGAGGTGTACCTCACAGCTGCCCAATGTTGTTCGGGCAAGAAAGCAGTGGCTCTGTCCTCACCCGGATCGAACCATTGCGGGCAACCTCAACAGCACTCGTCGACCGCGAAAGGAAGACACACATCATGCACACGATCCACCTTTGGCGTCTAAAAATCTTTGTAAATCTCCCGTCCGTACAACTTAATATCACTATTAGTAGGAGAACCTTAATCTCACTCCTCCCTCCTTCGATGTTGCAAGATCAGGTACAACATAACAAGAAGCACGACAGCAAGGAAGCGCACGGGGAAAAAACAATCACTGTAGCTGTACCCCCCCCCCCCCCCCCGCCCTCACTCCGTCGCAGCAACAAACTCTCTCATGTCTTACTGGCGCGCTCCCTTAGCGGCATATGCTGCGATCATCGCCATCTTCGCTTTCGATAGGTGGAACGCCGCGTCGCCGTTTCCGCTCACCTCCGCTGCCGCGCACGATAAACCTTCTTACTCCGCCCTTGCGCGTTTAGATGGTCCCGTCCCAGCACCCTCAGCTGCTGTCGCTTTGCGCTTGCCAGTCCTGGTGACGCACGTGCTGCAGATGCGGCTCTGGTCGTTGTCGCCAAACACGCTTCCGCAATTGCCGTGGAGCCGCCCGCCACATCCTCCCTTGCAAACGTGGCCATGAGGAGCTTGCGGCGTTCTGCCCTGTTGAAGGCACAGTTCACCTTCCGCACATGGCATGGTGCGCCTCTGCGTACAGCTGATCGGGTCTGCAGCAGCACGTGTACAATCTTTCCTTTGGGTGGCGTCAGTCCTCTGTCTTGTGTGTGTAGTGAACCGGCACTATAGCGGGGTAGCCCTCAATAGTGCCTGACCGGCACTATTGAGGGCGCTGTCTGTGTCCAGATATTTTACTGGCACTGTACCGGCAGTTGGCACTGTTCAACCGGCACTATAGAGGGCCCAATACTGTATGGTGTTAATGAGGACACATACCCAGTAGTACGCGCGATCGGAGTATGTACACAGCTTGCAAAGATGAGTTTCGACAAAATCTTCGATCTCACAGCTGGAGTGTATTTTTATTTCTTCTAAAATGTCAGGTGCCGTATCAACTGTACCTGGATACACGCGTCGGGGCATCTTTAGGGAGTGCTTGCATCACCAAGTAGCAGTGCCACATACCACGATGGGCGGAAAAGTAAGGACCGTTTGCCTACCCATGTCCATACCCACACACAAACAGTCTTGAATATTCCATCCGAGCAGTGGTTACGTTACAACGGTAGCTCTTGGTTGCGGTCATGAATGTCCTCTTTCTCCAGCACTCGCAGACAAGGAACAAGGAACTTCTGTACTGTTGCACTGCTGCACCAGTTCAACCCCAGGATGCTATCGTACTCGTATGTTGGATATGACACAAGTACTAGGTGTCAAACCTATACGTGGAAGTGAATCACACGAGTACGAGGCGCCTGGTACCTGATGGCAAACATTCCCGTTATTAACTTGAGAAACAAAGCTTCAGCAGTAGGTTATTTATAGTCCAGTACAGATGTACCAGGCAGCCAGTACATTAACCGACGCGCAAGACACTGCCGATTCGTCACGGGAAACAGAGAATAGGCAATACTCGTACCTGGTACCAGTAAGATTTACGCAACACCCTTAAAACCACACGTGTTGGTGCATACAGGAAAAACTCGGGTTTTTTTTTTTTGCCTTCAAGTGTTGACTAATGGTACACCCGAAGTATGCCAGCGCTAGCCGGTATAGCCACCAGCCACCCACCAGCCACCCACCATCCATCGATCATCCACTACAGCAGTGCAGCAGTGCAGCAGTACGTACGGCAATATACAGGTACGCGAGGAGCATTTTGTTGGTTGACGAGTCTTGAGGGCCCGATAAGAAACGAGAGGAGGTTCGTTATTTTTACGACCCTCCCGCGCCATCTCGGCAAGCGATCGAGCCGCCACCCACCTAGCACCCACCACCCATGACCAATCCACCGACCTACCCACCACACCACTACAACAACAGTGCAGCAGGACGCACCGACCGATCCACAACGGCAGCACAGCAGTGCAACAGCATGTACCACAGCAGTACACCTGGTACGCGAGGAGCTGGATGGGGATTTGCACTTTCTTACGATTCTCCGCCTTCCCGGGGAGAGAGAGAGCCGTCCCCGGGAGAGCCTTTTCACACTCCCCGCTCGCCGAGTTGGGAACCGTCGGCCGTTATGTCGCCGGGACACCGGGGTGATGTGTGAGGCGGGCGTGGCACGGGCGCACGGTCGCTGCGGGCCGGGTGGCGAACCCGAACGGTAGAGCGGGCTACGCGAAATAATAGTGAAACCGAATGTTTTTAAAGATCCATAATGACACCAGTACCACGGCGACGCTACGGTATAATATAATAAGGATTTTGGAATAACATCGCCAGACGTCCCTCCGCGTAGCTTTTTGGGATAATTCATCAACACCTCTCTGCACGGGGAGATTCAAGAGTTGCAACACCTGGAATAGGACATCTTTGTTATTCCCCATCCACGGCAAAGTCTCAGCTGTGTTCGTAGCTCAGGGCACTGGGGTCAAAGCGTCAAAGTTGGCGAAGAGTGGTTCCAGATCAAGTCCAGACTAGACTTTATTCCGCCGGTGAAAGGAGGTGCCTTCACGTCGCAACAGCAACTCGTACTGCCAACACTACCAATGCTAGTGCTTTAGTGCTGCTTTCCGTGTTAATTTGCTACTGCTGCGGTGAAGATCCAAAAGTTTAAGTTACAATACCTCCAACGTCTTTCACGCGTGTGACTGCCCGCGCCCTTGCGTGTTGGGATTGTTTCGTTCAGTCTTAACACCGGGTCACACGCGCCAAGACACCCCTAAAGCCTCGTGCCGCAGCTGCCCTCCTGTTCAAGCACGCTCACAGCTCACGACACCCACCTACAACGCAAAGGCTTATGTGGTCTGCGGCAACTATCGGCCCCGACCAACCAGTCACCCCTCAAAAGCAGTCTTGACTTTGGGGCTGACCCGGCTTCAGCACGCAGAGCTTGGTGATAGTGAGTATGATACACTCATTCGATGAAGCGGTGGGTCCAGAGGGGGCGGCTGACAACTTTACATGTCCCAGGGCAGAATAAAACCATCCAGTTTTGAAGACATTTTCCCCCTCGTTTTCTACACGCATGAACACGTGTGCTTAAATTAAGGCCACGGGGGATCCCACAGGAATACTTTGAGTAGGAGCTCGTATGGAGGCACGTTGCGCACATATAACGCCACTTGAAATTAGAGTATGGCATCTTCAAACAAGATCGTTATGTCGAATTTTTAGACAAAATGCCGCAAAGATCCAATAATACTTCTAGTACATAGCTTTTCAGGTGTCCTTAGCCCTTTTTTGGACTCCATAGCTTCCTACCCCTCACGGGAATGAAGTATTGTTTGCAGCTCTGGCTTTTCTCCTACGATTCGCGAAGAGTTACATCATTCGCCTGGCGAGCAGCAAGCTTTTTTATGAAAACCGTTTTCTTCATCGGTGATGTATCCATTGCATCTGGCTCCTGCGCGCGAATTACAATATTTCAACGATTTTGGGAGCTTGGGGTGTTGCTGGCTCGCAAGTTTGAACTCACGAAAACATCTCGTGAGTCGCTTCTGGCGGCCTACGACTGCTGTCTGGCGCACCGGACATCGTCATACACCCCACCAGGAGCGTTCCTCAAATTGATGGGCCGTGGTTGGTTGTGGGGACCTGTAAGACTGCCCGCTAGTGAAGTGAAAACGTTCAGTTGGGGGTCGTTTTTTGTCTCGTGTTGTGTACCCAAAATATCGACCACTGCAGTGCCTGAAAGTCAAGGTGTGGACCTATGCTGAGAACCAGAGGGAAACCAATCTGAACAGACTCACAGCATTTGTGGATAAAGCACTGTTGACCCTGGTGTAGCCGAACCCTAAGCCACGAACCAGCCAAACTTCTAAACGTGGCGTGTTAGCCTAGCCATGTTTTTCACTGTTGTGGGTAAACATCTAGATATCAGAGTTGCCGGAAAACCGGGGACCAGGGGACGCTTTGGTCCCTCCGTGGCCTTAACCTATTAAGCCCGCGGGGGAACCCCCGTCCCCGGGTTTCCGGTTCACGCTCATCTCGATACGGAGGGTACATACTAATCAGGACGGAATATGGCGAGAAAATACAAAGATACGTGAGTATTTTCTCCGTATCGTGGGTCCTGATTAGTACAGTTCTCCGTAACAGTTTTTTTTCTGGTGCAGTCGATTATACCGCATTTCGAACACGCTGTATTCCGACATTAAGCTACTGAGTGCCTCAGATACAGCGGATGTTTACGCATAGTGTTGCGTCTACAGCAGCTCGTGATTTTATTCAGATTGAACGTCCGCATATTCTCAAGGGGGTGTTGCAGTCATCGAAAATCGTCGAATTTTCGAGGACACCAATTGGGACTAAAACACAACCCCGAACGGAACGTTTGCACTGCACTTGGGGACAGTTACATATCGCAAGCAACGGCAGCCCGCGAAATTGAGCCACACTCAATACGAGGTGCGTGAGGGTGTCGGGTGCAGCGGGCAGCAGTCGTAGGCTACCTGAAATGACGCACGAGGTGATTTCATGAAGTCCAAATTGCCAGCCGGCAGCACCTAAACATGAACAATTTGCTCCAAAATCGTCGTTTTGCTATGTTTTCTATGTTCGCTATGTACTATCGTGGCCACGGCACGTACGAAAAAAACGGCTTTCACCAAACGTTCGTTGGGGTTTTGGCGGGCCTTTTGAATCGTTACGCATTACTTTCTGAAAAAAATGCGAACAGGAAAACTCGTCGGCGTTTGGGGTACAGTGGTCACGTATTGGGCTAGAAAAAGAGGGCAGAAATGGCACAATCAACTCTGAATTCATTTTTTTTTATGTATGTGTGTGTCCTATCCTTTTTTACCCGATAAATATGGATCTTGTTTGTAAAACTCGAAACTCGATTTCAAACCACTTTATATTTTTTGGCGAAGCGCCTATTCGCGCCTACTCGACAGGGTGTTGCTGAGGGATCTCCCGCGGCCTTGATACTCAGGAACTCGATTTCCACGTCGTTCGGACTCCAAGTCGCTATACTTGTACACAACTGCCACTCCAAGATTGTCACCGGTATTCACACCGTTGTTGACACCGTTGTTGATGACGTTTTTGACACCGTTGTTGACACCGTTGTTGACACCGTTGTTGACACCGTTGTTGACACCGTTGTTGATGACGTTGTTGACACCGTTGTTGACACCGTTGTTGACACCGTTGTTGATGGCGTTGTTGATGACGTTGTTGATGCCGTTGTTGACACCGTTGTCGACACCGTTGTTGATGACGTTGTTGAGGCCGTTGTTGACACCGTTGTTGACACCGTTGCGCATACCAGGCACCAGCATAGAAAAGAAAAAATACCCCCACCTTGTAGCAGAAGAATCCCTGCTCTCTGATGCTCGAGCCGTTTGGCTGCCCTTCGTGCACCATCTCCTTAGCCTCTACTACTGTACTACTGTGTATCTGACGTATATATTCGATGCCCGCACGACTCGTTTACGGTAGAGCTGTTGTGCGTCTTGACGATGTTTTCTCCCACTCTATTATGTTATGTTACCGTGCGTAGTCTAGTAATCTAGTGATGTTGCTGCAGTACTCGAATGTCAGTATACAGCTGGCGATTATTGGCTGTCACTGAGAGCGCATGTCCTGGTCTCCTCCGCTCCCTTCCTGCGGCGAACAACGGCAACAACAGCTCATGCGGCTCCAGGAGACCGACCCCTCCAAGTTCGACGAGTACGTCCAGATGGTGGCCGATGTGGCCGAGCTTGCCAAAGACCGTCCCGATGTCTACGACGCCCTGATACAAGAAACAGCCGCAGGTACTGACATTACTGCTGCACGGCTGTCCCTCTGTGCTGCGCTTACTGCACAGACGGAGTATAATGAGAGAAGTTGTAGACTACTTGTTCTGATCATATTTTTACTACTGTAGTATAGGTGCGGATGCATATCGTACATCATGCGGGCACGACGCATTGATTAATGTAGGCTTTGAAGAACTACAGTATCAGAGTCAATCTGACATGTAATAGCTTGTGTGCTGCCTCTGCCTGTGCTTGGTGCTGTTAATGCGTGCTGGTAGGTCTAGCACTACTGCTTGTTGCATCGCCCCGATAGTCACAAATTGTGAATGCATCCATGCTGTCAACTTACGCGACATACTAAGTACAATTTGTTCGCGCATCTGCTGTACTTCATGCTGCCGACTTGACGTAAAATGTACAATCCCCTTGATGCGTACGTAGTAGGCCTATGTGTTACTCTTGGCCTCAGCTTCCTTCAGTCAGCTTTTCTTGGGGAGTGCGAAGGGCTAGAGAGAACCGAAGAAGAAGGTGTTGCATCCAAGACAGTCGGGCTGTCCCAACATAGCAACATTGTCGCTGCTAGCCCACGCAGCCCAAACGTGACACCTGTTTGGTTGCTGTGCGTAGAAATGGGATCGGGACTTCCGTCTTTACTCTGGCGGTTCGTGTTTACTTTTCGAACTGTTAATATCTATCAGCAGTGAGTCACTCCGCCGTCCAAGCACGATATACTCCTACTGGCGCAACGTTTTTTTTTGTGTCCCGTCTGTTTGGTGATTCTCCCTTGTACGTGCAATACGTGTGTTGATTAAGTGTGTGTTGTAGTTGTAAACTGAAGGGCTTTGTATAACCTTTTTCCTGCTAAGTGTTATGGATATAAAACGATCCTACACCAAACCATAATGTTTTGTCTTCAATAACGTGGATTTATGATGGTGTATTTCGTGTACTGTAGTATAGGGTTAATTTACAGGGTTAAACACTGCGATTGGGAAACAAAAGATACCTTTCAAGTTTCATTGTGGCATGCTGCCCGATGTATACATACCGCAGTACTTCAGTAGTATGCCGATGAATACGGCATGGAGCTATGGCTAGCTATGGTTTGCCTCTGCGCTTCTTGTTGATTCTACACCAGGGGGGAAAGATCTGACGGCTGCACGGGTGGAGCAGGCTCGAGCGGTGGACGCCGCTAGACCGCAGTCCGACGCCGGTGGGGACCCAAAGCTCGGCGCTGGCCTGCGAGGAGGGAAGCTTCAGACGGGAGGAGGGGTTCGATCGGTGCCGACTGGCATCATGGTGAGTACCTCCACCTTCCCGTTTTCTTAGCCTCTCATCCACTCGGTGCATGTTTGTTTGGAGCGCCCTCCGTTTGGTCCTCCGTTCGGTGTCTGGTTGTTAAATCTAGGCTTCGTTTGGTTCTGGCGTGCTTTGTCCACCCCCCGTTCGGTGCTTGTTTGTTTACCCTAACCCCAACCCTAACCCTAACCCTAACTCTACGTTATGCCCGATGAATATGTAGTGCCTGGCTAAGTCAAGTACCTCTTACGCGGTGCTTGTTTGCTTAGTCTACTCTCTATTCGGCGCAAGCTTGCTTAGTGTACCCTTTACAGGTTGGTTTACGCTGAAGGTCCCAATTGTTTTCTGCTCTTTCGAGGTAGACCCTGAAAGTTTACGCGTGTCTTGTATGCGCCCCTACAAATTGTCGGGCGCTCTTTCCTTAGTCTTTTTTCAATAGGTTTTTCGTATTTTATTTTGTATTTGGGCCTATTTAGACCTCTATTTTGTGGCGAAATAACACCTAACCCTAAGTGTAGAAACATTCCCCGTTCGGTAACGTTTCGGTAGGGGCGCATAGAAGACGTAAGCAAAAGGTTCAGGCTCTGTGTCGAAAAAGGGCGTGTACTTTGGAACTTTTTTGCCGATGAAACGTAAAAGGACGACATTGCGTGCGTCTCGATCGCCTAGTGTCGATCACCTAGTGTCGGTGAAGGATCGACCGTGGGTGTTAAATTATTACCTGACATTGGTCTTGCCAAGTCAATTCTTTGAATATTTGCGCTAACACAAGGTCGCAGGGGCGTGCCTTGGAGTACTCTACGCTGTCTCGTGGAGAAAGATGAATAAATAACAGTGATTCCTTCCTTCGGAAATGCCTGACTATTGTTGAATTTGTTGAGGCCTTGTGTTTGGTCGGGACACATTCACCTCTAGTGCCAGGTCTAGGTCCTAAAAACACATCTGGCCATGCCACCCTCTTCCATTGGCCATGGGGACCAGTATTACGTGGCGTTCGAGGGGAGACTGCAGGCGACATAACCGGGAGAGAAAAAAATGGGCCTGCAAAGGGAACCAACCTGTAGTCAGCGAGCGTTGTGTCCCCTTTGTTCCGGCGTGCTCTCGAGTAATAGGACGCTCTTTGCTGCACGCCTCGCTTGCTGTTAGAACGTCAGCGTTGGCTCCCACGTCAATGTAATCAACTCACTGCCCGACACAAGCTGCATTTGGATTGAGTTGTGCGTACATTTCCCATTTGCCTTCCGCTGCTCTATAGCACCACGCAGTTCGCCCCGAGCTACACCAGGACCCGTTTCGTTGTTGTTTTCCTTGGAGCAACTTGAGCTGTGCCTGTAACACCATTGCTAAGGGCAACACGATTTATAAAAGAAAACAGGCTTCTGTTCTGGATTATTTTTTCTGAAGAGAATTTCGTACCGTCGCTGTGGGGAAAGCACGATAAATACAATAGTTTCTACCAGTAGTTCTTTTTGGCATGCGGCGCAATTCGTCAATTTCCATCAAGCCTCAGTCGAGGTTATCCAACAACCACGATTAACCTTCGACCTCAGTCCTATTTGTTCCGGACAAGGCCACATGATTGTAGGGGACAGCGCCGAAGAGTTCGTGTTGATCCATCTTCTAGGACGTGAGAGGTTGCCCGCGTTGTCCTGTGGCCTTCCGTCAAATCCGCTCCATGTTCTAGTTTTCTGCCCGTTGGGAGACGATTGATAATGTTTGGCTCTGTTATCTACACACCAGCCCCCAAGTATATTTTTAGCAGAAGCGTGGTCGCCGCGCGCCACACGTCACTACTGGCCGTAGTGTGAGTACTGTACGGCAAGTTTGAGGCCATAGGCAGCCGCAAAAGAATAGTTTGACAGGTATATTCGAAATTTGAACCTCTTTGTGCAACATCGCCTTGCCATTAGCAACGGTCTAGCTGTTCAAAATAATCTTCGAAAAAACTGCGCAACGAGTCATCCTGGAAAATTATTTTTTGAAAATGCTGGGCAACTAGTTGTCCTTGACAACTGCTGTTGAAGAAACTAGTTGTCCTGGACAACCTTTTTTTTTTATAAAGCTGGGCAACTAGTTGTCCTGAACAAGTACTTTTGAAAAATGCCGCGCAACTAGTTGCCCTGCACAACTACTTTTGGAAAAAGCTGCGCAACTAGTTGTCCTGGACAACTGCTTTTAAAAAGCTGCACAACTAGTTTTCCTGGACATGTAGTTTTGAAAATGCTGTGTAATGCGTTAATATTGATCTGGCGGGGTCGGAGGAATCCTAGTGTTGTGTCACCATGTAATGGAAATATATTCATACCGGGAAAGTACGCTCTCACGTCATGGCAAGATCGAGTGCGTGTATGCATGGGATACACGTTCATTGAGGGGGAAATAAACCAAGCAACCGAGAAACGATCTGAAATGATCGCGATGTGGCGGCAAACGGTCCGTCAACAAACGGTCCGTCAACAAACGGTCCATCAACAAACGGTCCGTCAACAAACGGTCCGTCCGTCAACGCCGTCCGTCAACGAAGCCCCCGACGTGGTACAAATGCACGGGAAAAGACACCCTCATCGTCAGAGGCGGAAAAGCACCACATAAAAATGATCTGCGACAACGTAAAGAGCGCGGATCTGTGCGCAACTGACTGCGGATCGCCGCACCAAACCAGCGTCCCAGTTAGTTGTGGCTATTCCCCTCAACTTGTTTCCCACGTATATTTCGTTTATTGTCTGGTAGGGGAGTATGCCAGGAATTCGCAAGGGTTGACGCCACCCAGAACGCAGAACAAAACAAAACACAACACCCAACACCCAACACCCACCAACGCCAAACCCCCCGCCGTTCTCGTCATGCCGCATATGACTAAACACTGTGTCAATTCCTGTCGGCATGTACAAGTGAAATCGGTTTCCAAAGACCGCCCAAAAGGTTTGAACTGTACTCATATTCGCAACCCGGCGTGGCCGCCATCACGCGCCACTGCGCCACCTCCTCCCCAGGTCACTATCCAACCCCCTTGAAACCTACGCCTCCTCCCCGTCGTTGAGGCCGACTCGAACGCGCCGTCGAGGTCCTCCAGCCCCGCCACGGGGTTCACCAACTGTCCACTTGTGTGCTGTTCTGGGTCTCAAGAGTCGTATTCAACAGCTGCTACTGTTCTGAATCTCGACAGGTCCCTTCAACTGTCTCTGCGTCTCCGCAGTTCACTCAAACTAGTTGCACCAGTTGGCTGGACAACTACTGGGCTTGAAGTGCGCGCAACTAGTTGTCATGGACAATTAGTTTTTTTCAAAGCTGCGCAACTAGTTGTCCTGCATAACTACGTTTTAAAAAAGCTGCGCAACTAGTTGCCCTGGACGACTACGTTCTAAAAAAGCTGGGCAACTAGTTGTCCTGGACAAGCATTCGTCTTGGACAACTATACACAACTATTAGTTGTAGTTGCCAGCGGTAGTTGTACAGGGTGTGAATATTTATATTCCATTCCACTTTGACTCCGACGTGTCTCCTGCTGTGACAGCAGTACAGCTGTTGGCGACGGTGACCAGCTCTTGAAAAAAAACAGTACACTGAATGCCGTTGTTGGCAGTTCTCCGACGTCGGGTACCCCCATTTTTCAGTACTCGTCCGTGTTGGGAGTTTCATTTACATGCGAATAACTATTTATTTACGTGGTCGTCCTCTTCCATGCCGTGTCGCGCTTTCGCTTGCTGCTGCATTGATGCGTTGTCTGTCATACTGCATGGCGACATTTGTACCATACGACACGTGCTCAGGTTTCTCCAAGGCCTGGCTTCGTGATAAAAACGAAAGTGCTCGACACGGGCGTAAAGGTGTTTGTCAACGTATGCCAACACGAGCGTATTGGCGAGTCCGGGATGGCCAAAAAACTCGACGATGACGGCTTAGAGGTGAGCTTAGCTGGCGTAGTCTATCCCATGACTGGTATGATATGTAAGTGATTGTATTGGACTAACGCCTAGCCCCTCTGGGAACTACAGAAAAACACGAAACGTTCGGAATACGTTTGGAATATCAAACCGCCTGCGACGAGTGTGATCACGCAGCAGCAGGAGTAGGAGCGTGCCGAACGACTCGTTGCATACCGGTAGTTGCATTGTAGCGCAGACAGTAACTTTACTAATCCCTCAAGCAAGACATGGCCGATGCTAATCTAGTCTTTTGGTGGCCATACTCTCCCTCCCTCTTGAGTCGCCATACTCTCCCTCTTGAGTGGCCATACTCTCTTTCTTGAGTCGCCATACTTTCCCTTCCTCTTGAGTCGCCAGACCGGTCGTTAATAGCGGCTCCCTTTTCAGTCACCTGCCGCTTTCTTTCTTCACGGTTTCCCTCGTGCAATCATAGCACGTCGGTTGGATCTCTTTGCGCGCCACACTTTTGTTCCGTTTAGTGGCTTTCACCGATTTTTTTCTTGAATCTGCACCTTTTCATCACGTACACGCCACGAGTACTACTCCTACCGTTTTGTAGTCCATGCCTCATTACCGTCATTACCCTCTTTACCCTGTTTACGTTCTTTACGTTCTTTACGTTCTTAACGTTCTTTACGTTCTTTACGCTATTTACCCTGTTTACCGAACGTCCCGCCGCAACCGCTATTAGTGTGGCCCCGGGGAGCAATTTCTGCCAATACGGTAGGGCTCCCCCAGTAAGACGAAGATGTGGTATAGAGAGCATTATTACCGCCTTGTTCACCTTATTAACCTTATTCACCTTATTTACCTTATTCGTTCCAGGTTATGAGTTATGAAAGCAATTCCTCAGTCGTGCCAAGCGTTTTTGACCGCCTTAGATCGGGATATCGCCTTATGTAGGAATACCGCCTTATTGGGGGACCCCTGCCGTCACTTGGGGCACGGTGTTGTGACAATGACAGGTGGAGGGGCTCAACATTCCCATGAGTGTGGGGCCCCCCACCGTGGACAAGGACAATGCTGGGGCTGAATGCATCGTGTATGACGTCATCATCAACCCACAGGTAAGAGATCTTTGACGATAGCTTGATTTTGCCTGATTTTCCAGTATTTTATCGTAAAGCGCGTTCGTAAGTTTCGACCGAGGTGGGGCGGGTGGGATTTGGCGCAAACGTTTCGCCCATGACTCCGTTCGTCATTATGCCTGCTTCGCATTCCCGTTTTGCGTCACTGAACATGGCTACCTTACTGAAATTCGAAAAGTACGTCATCCTCATATTTGTCGTCGATTTCTTTGGAAACTTTTGTCCATCCCTTGAGCGAGTGACATTGGGTCTCCGGGACCCGGTCGCATACCAAGTGTTCTCTTTTGTCAACATTGTTCACCAGGATCGAGGACGCATTTTTTTTGTTGATGCAGACCTTTGTGTTAAATAGCAGATGTCTCCTCTCTTGTCCGTGGTCGCTATATTGTTGGTAAACAGAAGGATTATTAGAGACCAGGAACCGATTTCGTTGTACTGGGTTTTTTGAACGATCGGCCTTGATCGCCTCAACGCGATTTCTTTCTGCTTCATCCGCGCCGTTTTATGAGTGTGCTATTGATAGTATATTGTGGAAGATGCGGCCAGACGGCCGCAATGTTACGGCTCTCTTGTTCCTTCGTGTCTTCGATGATTGTTTTGATCACTGTGTTTCCATTTCATAGGCGGTGGAAGAATATCAGGCAGCCAGGTGACTGCATGCTTCTTTCTAAATATTTCCTAAGTGCTTCCCAAGAGCTTCCTAGGTGTTTACTTCGTGGCGTTTAGCGACCATTTGGTGTCTATTCAGCTACTGCCATCACCCCAGACGGTGGGAAAAATGTCAAGCAGTACGGTGAATGCTCTGCTTTTTTCCTTGCCCTTTTTTATACCTATTTTGATGGCTGTGTCAATAGACGGTGGAACAGTGTGCAGCAGACAAGACGGGGGCGCAGCGGGACTGGGTGTGCCACTTGGCGATGCAGTCGGTCATGGCCAAGCACGACTGTCGCCTCGATCCCAAGTACAAGCTACCCAAGCTCACGTGAGGACTGACCACTGTCCGTTGTCTGGCTTTTTTCGCTTTAGTCCGTATACACGGAAGCTCCGATCATTGTAATGTCTCCTGCCTGGCACTCGAGAGCCATTTGTGAAGCCTTTATTGTGTCAGATGCTGGTAAATAGGTCGCACACCGACATGCGTTGCCTTCGATGGTGGAGTACTACTGTAAGCGGAATGCTACTGTACGCGGCCCGATGTCCATAGGAATTCCGCCCTCCACGTGGTATGTGCTGTCGTACCGGCGGCATACACGATTCACCTAGGAATCCGATCGCGTGGAAGTGCTGCTCGCTCGTCGTTTGTTTTCCGTGCTGTAGTGTGCGATGCTGTGCTATGTTTCGCTGTGCTGTGCTGTGCTGTGCATGTACTGTACTGTACTAGTGTGCTGTCCTGTGATATTCTGTATCGTGCTTGGCTGCGCGGTACTGTACCGTTCTGTACTGCACGGTGCTGTGCTGCACGGTACTGCACGGTGCCATACTCTGTACCGTACCCTAGCATACCCCACCGCTTCGTAGCATGCCGTAGTGTACTGTGCTCTACGACACGATACTGTACCGACCTTCACCTTGCCTCCTAGTCGGCCTCATGCTAGCATGGCTTTGGAGTAACGCGAGCACATATGCATTGGGTGGTCAGGTTCAAGGGGAGCAAGGAGAGTGGACCTGCCCAGCAGCGAATCCGAGATGACTCCTCGAAGCCTCAAATAAGTGAGGTCAAGCAAACCGGCCACCAGGGGTCAACCTCTTCGACCTCTACCATGGCCAACGCAAAGGGTGGGGCAAGAAAACAAGAGACGAGACATAAAAAAGCACCGACGGCGGAAGGTCCTTTGAAGACTATGTCATCGAGTACCACGGTAAGCATTTTGGTGTTACGGCGAGCAATGGAGTACCACAATACGCCATCGAGTGCCGCGGTAAGCCATCGACTACCATGGTAGGCCGCCATCGACTACCATGGTAGGCCGCCATCGACTACCATGGTAGGCCATCAATGACGGCGTTAGGCCATGAACTACCACAGCAAGTCATCGAGTACCACTATAAGCCACCGGCATCCACAGTGCACCATCGAGTACCACGGTAAGCCATCGAGTACCACGGTAGGCCATCGAGTACATATGTAAGCCATACAGCGCCACGGCAAGCCATCGAGTACCGCGGTGTATGCCACGATAAGCCATCGAGTACCACGGTAAGCCATGGAGTACCGCCGAAGCGATCGAGTACCACAGTACACCATCGATTACAGCGGAGAGGCATCGAGTGCCACCGTAAGACATGGAGTACCACGGTAAGGCATCGAGTACCACGGTAAGGCATCGAGCACCCCGGTAAGCTATCGAGTACCGTGGTAAGCCATATAATGCCCCGGTAAGCCATGGAGTACCACGGTAAGCCATTGAGTACCACGATAAGGCATCAATTACCCCGGCATACAATCGAGAACCACGGTGACGTACCGAGTACCGCGGTAAGCCATACAGTGCCACGGTGTCGAGTACCGCGGTAATCGATCGAGTACTATGGCAAGCCATCGAGTACCACGGCAAGCTAACCATAGCCCGTCACAGGAGTGTTGGAACACGGGCGTTCGGCGGGAGTAGCGGGAAGGAACACTCCAGTAGGAATCTTTGTTGCAGCGCTACGATAGGACCCTTACTGCTCCTGCTGCTTTCAGCAGAATGCTAATGCTTCTCTGGCCCAGTCGATAGTTGTGATAGCTATCGTAGCCTGTAAACATTGGGTGGTGGTATGTATATAACACACGACGTCACCGCACGGTCCCGTTGAGATCACGGTGTTTGCTTCGGGGTCAGATGCTGTTAGGATATACTCGCCCATACCAACACCACCCCTTCCGATGCTGGCCGACCGAGGTGCGGATTGTTGCTTGACCGCTGATGCTTTCGTGCTTCTCGCATGCACTATTAACTATGGCTCTTCACCCTATCTCGGACACTCGCTAATGGTAAGCACTGACTATTGATAGACTGCTGCTGTCGTGTTTTGAATGTGAGCCCCCGGATATAGACTTGCATTTCTCACCCCTTCATATGTTGCCCGCAAGTTCCGTTTCGGGGTTTTGTTGCTAAAGCCGTAACCGTTAACGCCAAGATACTGCCTACCCTATCACTGGTCTGACTAGTATGCCTATTGCCGTTTGTGCGGGACGTCTCTCAGGCGTTATGGGCACGCTCAGATGGAGATACGGAGCGTGAAATGGACGTGAGCGCTACGTCTCTGGAGCAAACTGTGCGGGTGCCTCTGGAGGACTGGCCACATTCGTTGCTCGTCACGGTGACAGGGATAGAAAGTGGGAAGCTTGCCGCCGATGTTCTTGACGAGGTGCGGAAACTGACCATCCGGACGCGTAAGCCTGACCCAGCGTATTTTTTTGTTTCGAGCTTGCTTGACGAGCAATGCTTAACGAATGATACTGCCTGACGAACCCGATAAGTAGTGCTTGGCCAGTTAAATAACCCGCTGATGCAAGAGTTTATCAAAGGAAAGTGTCGCAGCTGCTTTTGTTCTGGTTCCGCCTGACGGGTATCTGCCTGGTTCCTGTCCGAGGAAAAAAGTCGTTCTCTCGAAGAAAACAATCGATTCTGTTTAGCCTGTAGATATGCTTTCACCGGCAAGTGTGCAGAAAATAACAAAAACAGAGCGGGAACTACGTTGCATGCGGTTATCCATACGTACTACTTTAGACAATACCAGGCGTTTTGAGCGGCGTGTTGAGCGGACATGGCCCGACAGGCGGGTCGGGTGAGGAGGCCCAAAAAAATCTCGCGGGTCGGGTCGAGTTGGATCTGGTCAGGAGATGTTTCAAAATATCAAAGGTCGGGTTGGGTCGGGTCCGGTCGGGTGGGGTCGGGTCGGGTCGGGTCGGGTCGGGTCGGGTCGGGTCGGGTCGGGTCGGGTCGGGTCGGGTCGGGTTGGGTCGGGTCGGGTCGGGTCGGGTCGGGTCGGGTCGGGTCGGGTCGGGTCGGGTCGGGTCGGGTCGGGTCGGGTCGGGTCGGGTCGGGTCGGGTCGGGTCGGGTCGGGTCGGGTCGGGTCGGGTCGGGTCGGGTCGGGTCGGGTCGGGTCGGGTCGGGTCGGGTCGGGTCGGGTCGGGTCGGGTCGGGTCGGGTCGGGTCGGGTCGGGTCGGGTCGGGTCGGGTCGGGTCGGGTCGGGTCGGGTCGGGTCGGGTCGGGTCGGGTCGGGTCGGGTCGGGTCGGGTCGGGTTGGGTCGGGTCGGGTCGGGTCGGGTCGGGTCGGGTCGGGTCGGGTCGGGTCGGGTCGGGTCGGGTCGGGTCGGGTCGGGTCGGGTCGGGTCGGGTCGGGTCGGGTCGGGTCGGGTCTGGTGGTTTTAAAACCTCACGGGTCGGGTTGGGGTACCCTGACCCAACTCGAGCTTGGAGAAGTGACCGTACCTGTGGAAAGCCCTTGTTAATTGTATCCCACCTATTCAGATCGAGGATGTGTTGCCCTTCGCCGACGCGTATTCCGGTTGCCAGTGCGCAAGATTAGTTTCTACACTACTGCATCGACGTGATGGTGACGAAGTTCTGGGATTCGCGTGGGATTTTTTTTTTCCGGCAGCGCAAAGGATAAGGACCTACAGGGCACTCACCACATAGTTCGGGGTAGTGCAAAGCTAGATGGAGTAGGACGCATATTAACGGTGGAGAATGAGATGGCGCTGAAGAGATAGGTTAGCAGATCATGCCACCGTGGGGCAGGTTGTAGCGGGGTAAACCGAGAAAGGGTCTGGGCGAGAGTGATGGCGTTTAAACTTGTTAGATCGGCGTTGTCGCGTTATTATGCGTCCGAGAGCGACGGTTATTTAACTGGTGGGTGTTTGATTGAAGTATGCACTGTATATTTTCCGATGACAACCGAAATGTTGGTAAAACTAGAGAGGGATGTGGCAGCCTAAACATGGGTCTGGCTAAAGCTTTACACCCTGCTCCCCCCCCAAGCAAAGGTTCTGCAGGTAGCCACCCAAGCACGAACGCACGCACATTACTACTTTTTCGCAGGCAACGTTCTGCAGATTTATCGACCATGGTAGTCACGCACGCACGCTTCTACTATTTGGTAGGCAAAGTTCTGTGGCTGTGGCGACCAGCGTCTTTTGCTGGAACCTTTTCATCGTCCGTTGTGTTCACCATAGGAATGTTATCATGTTACGGGGTTTTGATACACAGCGAAGGCTGTTTTTTGTGTGCATTTTTTTGTCGAACTTCCGTTTGTAGGAAGTCACAACAGTGATTTTATGTTATCCCTACCGACCCGGCATTGACCCCATGATCTCCTTGATGTTCGGTTGACGACCGCAGGCACACTAGGCTCACAATATGTTTCATTGGAGAGAGCCGCGTGTTGCCTGTTTTCGGCGCGATACCAATGATTCTATCAGGCATGCGGTACTCATGGAGGGAGAAGTTTTTGCCTGGCATGGAACTCCGTGCCGCCGTTTTCACGAGAGTATTCGAGAGCATTTATATCGCAGTTTTTTGTCTTATGTTTCCTGAGAGGTATTGTTCGATCCTAAAGCTGTTGGAGCCTGTCCTGTGACCCCTATATTAATAGTAAGTTATGACGATGACGAGTTCATGTCAGAACAACAACCCACCCACGCCAACCCAACGTAACACGACTTTCGTCGAGTTCACTCTTCACTCTTGTTCGCCTCCGCCGTATGGCGCAACGTGCACTTACAATAGTTCGCGCGTGTATGCGTGTATGCCCTTGATGTGCGAATTCATGTGCATGTTGTCCGCGCTTCACGTTTTCACTACTTTCACTACGGAAATATAAGGTCCGGGTGCAACGGATTCCGTGTTGTCAGGTTGCTTAGCGCAAAACTCAAACATTAGGAGTCACATCGCAGACGGCCACCAATGTCAATGCCGAAGCTTCCTTTGCCACTTTGTACGTTTTGGCAATTTCGGATTGTCTACGTTACCAGGTATGTTCTATTCGAGCCTTATATCCAAACCTTATTGAATGCATGATACCCTTATTGACCACATTATATTCGATGGTGATGGGGCGCAACGTCGTTTGTTTTCTGTGTGGCAGATCGAAGTGCAGGCCTCCGCCTACGAGTGCATCGTTGAGGTACACGGGCATCGCGTCATGCGGGTAAGCCATCTATTACTCGGCCGCTTCTTGGTGTTTTCTGCTGACCGCACCCAGCTTGCAGTTGCTGTATGTTAGCGGTTCCTTTCGACCTGCTTTTTAACGTACGCTGTGTATGGTGTGTATGGTGTGTATGGTGTGTATGGTGTGTATGGTGTGTATGGTGTGTATGGTGTGTATGGTGTGTATGGTGTGTATGGTGTGTGCTTTGTACCGATGAGGGTTAGGGATAGGGTTAGCGTTAGGGTAAGTACGGTTAAGTGGTTAGATGAGCACATGCTACAGTAGAGGTGCGCCGGTTTTTTTTTCCCTGTGGCGCCTCACTAGAGGAACTTCATGCATGATACATGATACACCTCACCGAAAGTGTTATTGGTTTAGAGTGAAGTAAACTGAAAGCACAACCGATGATGAGCAAATCCATGGCACATCATTCATGACTCGTCATCGATGACACATCATCCATGGCTCATCATCGATGACACATCATCCATGACACACCGTAGCCTAGGTTTATGACGCATTCATCTTGCAAGAGGAAGAATGGCGTTTCGAATGGCGTTTCGAATAGCGTTTCATATGCATGGCGTTTCGTATGCATGGCGTTTGAAGAGTACATTTTAGGTTAAGGAGCCCCGGCAAATAAAAAAATAATGGACCCGACGACTGCTACCTCTACCGTGTAGCACACGTGTAACCTATAGGGTAACACACGTCTAAGCTATCACGTCTAAGCTAGCACGTCTAAGCTATCATGTGCTCAAGGTGAAGCATTCCTACGGCAAGGTTGACGGCAAGGTTGACGGCAAGGTTGACCCCCTCAATGCTTCACCTTCCCACGCTTGTGGCTTAGAGTACTTTCTTCGGTATGTGGAAAGTTTGATCCTTTTTGCGGTGGGTATGAGGGGAACATGACACCTAGTCACCCGAAAAATGACCTTGGGCCATCTTGATCATAGAGGGGCTAAGCTTGGGTTGCCATTATTTTTTAGAGCGGCGTGCTCCACCGCCTTGCCAGTTTTCGTCTTCTTTCTCTAACATAGCCGCGCATTGCTGTACATAAGGCATACCTACACTTGGTATGTGCAGCGTCTGCTTCCGTATCGTTTGTTCAAGGTACCAAAAGTATCCCCAGTCCGCGATTGTTCACCGATCGAATGTTCGCTGAAAATGATCGGTCCAAGGCATGTCACCGTTCCAGTCCAGGCGGGCCATGGCGGGCCAATTGGGTCGCACGAGTGTCACGCTATTAATGATCCCGCAGTATGGGTATGGTTCGGCATAGCTTAGTGTTTCCCTCGTTTATATCCTGTGCATTTACTTTCCGGCAGTACACCGTGGGCGTGGCGTCGATAGCGTGCTAACGCACCAGCAACCGTAACCCCGTCCTGGGCTGCTCCTACGTATACCTACCTAGCCCTTGTCCTTTACGCTGATATAGCCAACCTTGCAACCTTGTACCCTTGTAAGCTTTCACACCGCGGACAGATCACGATCTAGATAAGCTATATCATCTGTATCAGTTACCTGCCGTTACGACATTTTATGCAAGACCTGAACATGATCCAGGAGAGGATAGATCCAACCCCGAGGGAACATCCGCTAGATGATGAAGATCGTACGGCTCCCACCCGCTAACGTAACGTGAGCTAGACCATACAGATCTTAACACCTACCTGCGGGATCTATTAACAGATCATCAACCGGTGATCGGTTGCATGTTCGACGTGTGTGGACCTTTTCCCTTTGTACCACTGCGAGGTTTAGTCTTCACTAACTCCAAGTAATCTGACGTAAAACCCTGGCGCAGCTCTTAAGGGGCCAATCACCCTTCACCCTAACCCTAGCCTTTTCCCTTACCCTCGAACGACGCTGTTAGGTGCGGTTACCCTATACAGTGCTCCCGGACGCAGCGTCCGTCCTTGCGAATGCTCACGACAGCAGCTTGGCTATCAGTCTGAACGTCGACAAGGTTCCCCCCTCACATGAAGCGGATGTTGGCTCTAAGCCGTGGTTGCTGTCGCGAGCACTTGGTGGCGGTACGGAGAGGAAGGCGGCAGGCCAAGGAGGGAAGGGGACAGTGCAGGGTGGTGGTGCAGGTGGGAGAACTGCTAAGGCTGGGGAGAAGGGAGTGGGGGGGGATGCTGACGTGCTGCCGGAGGACCAGTTTCATATCAGGCTGCCTAAAGGTGCGATATTTTTGGCGTGTTTGGGGATGCCTCTGCATACGTGATTGGAGATTGGCCTGGCCCGGTATCATTGCAACCGAACGAGATGCTTTCCTCCTCATCCTACATTTCACAATACAGTAGCCGTTCCGTTAGAGTGCCAGCATTTGCACTTCTAGAGGTATACACCGGCACTGTAGAGGCAACCGGCACTTCTCCGCATACTGCCACTACGGTTAATCCCACCTGTGTCAAACGATATCACAGCCACTATAGCGGGCAGCCGGCGCTGCCTCGCCGGCGCTATAGAGTGATCCCTAGTATTGTACTTTTACTATCTTATCGTATCATGAAACGGTTACAACAGTGCAAGTTATGTTTGTTGTGCCAGGATGAACACGGGCTCCCGCTTTTTTTCTGTTGACTGTTTTTTTCTAGGCAAACGTGCTTGGATCTTGTGTGGAGATATTTTTGCAAGTTTCCAAAATGGTTAGTTGATAAGCGTTTGTTTTTTTGTTCTGGCACAAGGCGTCGCCCCGAGTTGCTGTCGGCAGACTTTACTATCTTATCGTATCATGAAACGGTTACAACAGTGCAAGTTATGTTTGTTGTGCCAGGATGAACACGGGCTCCCGCTTTTTTTCTGTTGACTGTTTTTTTCTAGGCAAACGTGCTTGGATCTTGTGTGGAGATATTTTTGCAGTTTCCAAAATGGTTAGTTGATAAGCGTTTTTTTTTTTCTGGCACAAGGCGTCGCCCCGAGTTGCTGTCGGCAGTGTGTGTGTTGTCTTGACTTTAAACCGTTCTTTATACGCCTCTACGCAGCGACATCGGTACACCCAGTGTTCGTGTTGATTCTTCATCCTAGAGAGATACGAATTGTGTGGTCACAGACTGTGAGACAGAGTAAACCAACTGTCGCAATTCCTCAAGGTAAAGCAAGTAAAATGCCATCGTACCGGGTACGAGAAGACAACAATAACAAGCCAGACCTTGAAAAATAAAAGAGAAGAAAGAAAAAAACAAGAAAACAAAACAAATGTCGGCCGTGGGCAGTGGCCATCAAAAACAGAAATGCTCGACACTCTGGGGGTAACCGTAACCCTAACCTTAATTCATCATAGAACCCTAACCCTAAGAGAAACCGTGAAATCACTTTGTTGAAATACCCAGGCCAAAAATGACGAGTAAAACGGCCAACCAGGTAACACTCGGTCACGCCGAAAGAGTCTTTGTGGGCGCCATCAACACTGGAAGTGGAGTGGTCAACATTTAGTACCTGGTAATGTGAACAGCTAAAGCATAGTGTCCTGCTACGGCCTGGCTAGTGGCACATTGCGACCGGGTAAATGAGCTTGGTATGGGAAAACCAGACACGAATATATTATATCGAAATGTATTTAATGTATCTAAATGTATTTTTCACACTCAATCACTCTCTGTCATTCATCATTGTATCTGTGTGCAGTCTCTCTCCCTCTCTCGATCTCTCTCGATCTCTCTCGATCTCTCTCGATCTCTCTCGATCTCTCTCGATCTCTCTCGATCTCTCTCGATCTCTCTCGATCTCTCTCGATCTCTCTCGATCTCTCTCGATCTCTCGATCTCTCTCGACCGCTCTCGATCTCTCTCGATCTCTCTCGACCGCTCTCGATCTCTCTCGATCTCGATCTCGATTTCGATCTCGATCTTGACACGCACACATGCTGCATCTGCCCGCCTTCCGCGCTGCCTCCAAGCATTTTTCGACCTTGATGCCAAACGTTTGTGAGTGGCTGTTTTCACCCCCCATCCATTACCCCTCATTTCCTTCGGAGTAGCCGTTGGCGTCGAACGAGCACCCAAATACCACCTTCTCATCGAGGTGCTCCCCTCACAAGCATCCCGAAGAAAACCGCAAACTAAATGTCAACACTTGAATTGATCGAATTCACAGCTGACGCATCTGAATCAAGGTTGTCAAATACACCGTCCACAAGTCGGCGCCACAAAAATCTCGCAGACTATCTACAGCAGGAAAGTGCGTCGGTGTATGAACTATTTCATGAAACGGGCGACTATCCTAATTGAATATTTTGTTGGTCTGGAAGAGATCTGTTTTCCTGACGGTCACATTTTGTGCTAGGACATATAGTTTTTCGCAGCAGCTATCGATCGCACCACTAAAATCGAAAAACCTGCCTTTGCTACCCCTGGAATGCATTTTTTGTTGGAAACCTTGCATTTCTCGAGACTGTCCAATGCTCATTTCCTTTTTGTTGTTGCGATTAATAGTGTTTGCCAATGCCCGTAGTGCCTGGTATGCAGTGCAGCCTCTTTAGGAAGCTACCGAATCTTCCCAATCTAGCAATACTAATTGCACATCTCACTTTCATCGGGAACGCGATGCTTGATTCTTGGTTTGAGAATTCGTCTGTTGTAGTGTGGTCGTGGTTGTCGCGATGCTTTGTAAACCGGCCGACTCGTCGAAGGAAGGGGTCATGTACATTACTCGGAGCCTCCATGGCACGCGTCAGTTGCCCCGTGGTGAACCACCCGTCGTGCCAGAGCCATGGCACGTGCCATGGAGCATCGAGGGAGGTTGACTTGGCCTGTCGTAGTCTGTCGCAGGCGGCCTCTTTCAGGCTCCGCGCTCGGTGCCACTCTCACGTAGAGAAAGGGTTAGGGTTAGGGTTCGTTGCCATCTTGCCGTAAAACATCCTCCCGCCAAGGTGCATCCGCACGCACGCTCAAGCGGTCAGACCATTTCAGTGTACACCGCTTACATTGCTTACAGTGCTTACACTGCTCTTGTTAAAGAGGACACAACCCTTGAAGACTATACCCGTTTACCTAGGGTCCCTTGGTGTTGCCAATGCTGTGATGGATCGTATTGACGTATTAACGTATTAATCAAGTCATTATCGTGAAACAACCGGTTCAACACTGATTCGAAGGGGTTTCATGCGCAGATAGGTTTTCCACCGCGTCTGCACCTCGTGTTTCTTTATGAGACTGAGTAAGACTGAGTTGTCTGGACTAGGTGACTTCACGATTGAGATATTTGCTATTACTAGTTCGGTGACGGAGTATCATAAAAACCAACCAATTGGCTTCAGCTTCATGTACGTTGACCACATTGGTACGTCAAGCCACAGACGCGCCAGCCAAATGAAAACATGCAGAAAACCGTAGAATACCTCACCCAACTAGTTGTATTATCTAGCCAACTAATATCCAGTCGGCGGCATACTATTCATTGTTCGTACGCCATTAGTTGCTATTAGCATTGTAGCTTACTTTTAGTATAGTCTAGTAAATTTCATTTTTTTACTAATAAGTATAGTTAGCCGACTTACACTACTATTGGGTTGACTATTCCATGCATCCTTCGTTCGTTGGAGGGGCACCATGCCCTGCTCGATATATGTTGCTTCAAAGTATATACATATTGCGGCACTGGAACGCTTGTCCACGGCAAGCAGCAATCGTCGCCGTACGCATACGGTTGATACTCGTGGCGCAAACACGCATCCTTGACGAGGCCCCTGCTCCACGTCGAACACATCGGAGCGCTCGCCATCGTCCACCATGACGTATTCAAATATCGTCGACGTGTATTTGTACGAATGCAAGCGTTTTCCTTAGCACCGCAAGCAAGCTAAGACAAGCAACCCCTTGGACAGAGGATGTCGTTATGTGGGTCGGTGTGGTGAAAGTCGATATGCACGGGCTGCGTAGCAATATGATCTATCTTGGGTTGAATGCCTAATTATTTTACCACTGCAATAGCACCCACAGTCTAATTCCAAGTAGTTTGGCCCCGCCAATGTGGGCGTGATTAATAAACCCCCATCCCTAGTGCTGGCTGGGTGGACTTTCTAGTCGTTGAATGCCGACGCCTGAATCTGGGTGTTCCTCCCGCAGGGTAGCTTTCCGTTCGCCGTAGCCACCGACGCGGCACTCGACGACCTTGACGAGCCCCTGCCCAGCTTTCGCCGCGAGAGATATGCCTCGATAATCGCCCTGCGATGACCCTGACGAACCCTTTATTGCCGGCATGCACCACGAGATAGTTGCCTCTGTAGCCGCCTCAATCAGTCCCATATATCTTCTTGTTGCAGTCACTATCGGTAACATGCGTAGATGTGCGCAGGATGTCTCGTTCCCCTCGATGCGGCGGCGACGACTATCTTGAACCACTCTGAACGAAAAAAGATTGAGGACGAAACGATACTTCCACAGTGGTACCATTTTTCTCGGGCACCCGACCATCTATGTTCGCCGTAAGGGCCTTGAGCGAATTGGTCGGAACAAAACACCGTCGGGCCCAACCGCCTCGGGTTTAACTGTCTAGGTTGCCACCGTTGTGATCCGTACATCGATGGCGCGCCATTTATGGGCCTGCATGAGGGCGCGACGTCACTTGACCCGATAATAGGTTGTTTAGGGTCATGCCATCGCCCTGCAGCAGTCTACCTTTTTCGCCCTGGACATACTGCGATATCCACGTCCTCTTTGTTTTACTGTAGTTCCATCATCCAGTGGTGTTTGCAATCTCCTCCACGGAAAGGAAACGACAGTTTTGTTTCTGTCAGGTTTGTTACCATTCTCTCTCCTCTTTGAAAAAAAAAACAGCAATGTAGGAATTATGTCCTTGTGTCCAGCTGCTGGCTGGCATACGCGTCGGATGATTTCGTAGACAGTAGCTGTTGCGCTTGCGCGCTTAGTTGTTTTTCTTCAAGCGTTTTAATGCACTAACATCAAGTAGTTTATTTAAAAAAAGTACGTGCAACTCCAAAGGGTTTGAAAAGGGTCTAAACGGTTACCACGTTCAAGGGTAATCGCATCTGGCCCGGCACGCAGCTCCCCCTCTTCCCTTCACCCCGACGATTTCCCTCTCCTGCCGTCCGTCGTAGACTCTCTGCTCCTACCTACTCGGTCGCATGTACGTCAACCGCTCGGCCATTGGTGGCTCTTTGTAGGAAATGCCAGATTCGCAGTAGGGGGCAGATGTGTAAATCCCGATCAGACCCGTGATCGTGCGTCCGTCGCGGTGACGATGTCTCTGGTGTCGGGGAGAAATATGATAAAGGCAGCTGTATCGTACCTCTTCAGGCCTGCCCTGTGGTCCCTGTCCGCCACCCGATACGTAGAGATTGGATATGCCCACGTCGAGTGCTTAAACTTAAGACCCACCCCTCGCGACCGTGATCGTCTTCCTCAGATGTACGGTATACCACTTTGCACGGAAATAGAATGACCGTGGGGGCGCTAAAATGGATACCAAACGGTTCTTACATTTGCGTCCATAGAGGCACCAGACACCAAGTGTTACTTGCTTTGTCCGTGCCGCTATTCCCGTTGATTTCATCATTCTTCGCTCGGTTCTTGCCAATTATCAATCTGGATGGGAACAAAGGGATCTTGTATTTCTCATCTCATCCATGACCGTAGTCCGTAGAGTAGGATCCTCGACCTACACACATGGGAACTGTGGGAGTAGTATACATATGAACACCGACTTGGTCCTTATCTTCGCGTCCAGCGCGGTATCTTACATGCTCGCGCGACAGCAGTCCCACCAAGCTTCAATGTTCCCGTCCGCCTTGTGCCATCGCCTTGTGCCATCGCCTTGTGCCATCGCCTTGTGCCATCGCCTTGTGCCATCGCCTGGGGTAGCGTAACCTCTCACATTCGCTCGCGTATCACAGCACACGTATTCCGCTCCTGGTGGGTCTAGCGCTACGTCGAGGACGACGCGGCGCTGCTTGCGCAACAAACAATCCTTCCGGACGTTGTTCGGCTGTGTCACATACGTCATCCTCACGGCGAGTCCCGCGCTGCCATAACGCGACGCGGCGGTGCCTCCGCAAGAAAAAGTCTTGCCGGACACTGTTTCAGAGGTGTCGCCCATCATCAACATCGACGTGGCCAATCTGTGATAACCGTGTGTGTGTTTTTCCATGTTGTCTTTTATTTTCGCCACCAGCAGCAGCGACGTGGACAACCTGTGATAGCATTGTTTAGGATTTTCGTGTTCCTTCCATCTTGCGTTTTTCTTTTGCACATGTTTTGAGCATTTTTCATGGGCACGGGCTAATTTTCGGCTAAATGAGCTAGTGGGAGACCGTTGCTATCATACTATTTTGTAGTAGCTGAAAGACAAAAACAACTGGGGCCTTGATTTGGCTTGAATTGAGTGTTAAATATTAAAGATTGCGCACTTCGCTGGAGAGCGATATGTTAGGGCATCGCGAGCAACCGAGATAACTGCGTGTGCTTAGATTTGTCGTGTTAATTCTGACATCCTGTGCAGCATTGCTGAGTTGGGGCAAACTTGCGTATATACATATAAGAACCAAAGCGCACATTTTCTAGATGGAACCCCTGCTACTTCAAACAGAGCTGCTGTCTTTACTGCCTGCTAGCTGTTTCTGCCTGCTGTCTTTACTGCCTCCTGCTGCCTTCTGCTGCTTGCAGCTGGTGCCGTCTACTGAGTGTTGATGCTGCTGCTGTCTGCTGCTGGTCTAATGTTGGATGTGCTGCCAGTGCCTACTGCGCCGCTGCTGTCTGCTGCTGGTCTAATGTTGGATTTGCTGCCAGTGCCTACTGCTGCTGGCTAGTGCTGGGGTTGCTGCCTGCTGCTGCCTACTGCTGCCTGGTCTCTGCCTGCTGGTGCTACTTTGTTAGCTGTTCTTGCTGGCTCCTGCTGACAGCTGCTACTGGCTTCTGTTTCTGGCTGGTGCTGCTCGCTGCTGTGTTGCTGCTGCTGGATTTTCGCCCTGTTGCTGCTCTCTGTCTGCTGCTGGCGCTGCTGCCGGCTGCTGCTGCTGGCTGCAACTTCTGGCTGCTATTGCTGGCTGCTGATGACGGCTGCTGAGTTTTATACAACGACCGTCCATCATCCACCAACGCAGACAACTTGACAACAGTTAGAACTGTGTCCTGCTTCGTGAATTTCTATTAATAACGAGAACTAAACCACGTTACCGTGGCAACATATTTTGGACTGCATCCATCTTCTAACGACCCACAAGCTTCACAGATGAACAATAAAATGCGCTTCAAAGCCTTTACCTCCAGGCTAGCACACTGTTAGCACGCTGTTAGCACACTGTTAGCACACTGTTAGCACACTGTTAGCACACTAATAGCACACTGTTAGCACACTGTTAGCACACAAATAGCACACTATTCACACACCTACATCTACATATTACTATGTGATGGTACTATCCTCAGCCACGTATTTGGCATGTATTGTATTATAGCCCGCTGATCTCAGTTCCAAAATATGGAACCTCCGCCATTGGAGGGGCCGGGCCGGCCCTATATCGTAGTTGAGGTTATGATTTATTCCATGTCCAGTTACACGTACTGGATAAGTTTCAGTTGCAGTTTCTATCACAAATGCTTGATAGGTTACTACCGTCAACCAATTTCCGGTCCGACACGTGTTAGGGCTGGCGACCCCCCCCCCCCGTCTCCCCCCCGCCCAAGGGGAAGCAGAATAACCTTTGAGAATAACCTTTGAGAATAACCTTTGAGAATAACCTCTCAGAATAATCTTTTGGGATATCCTTTTAGAATAACCTCTTAGAATAAACTTTCATAGGGAAGGTTAGGAGTAAGTGCACAGTAATTGCACCGCTGTCGTTGCTTCCCGCCAGTCGAGGCTTGCCTACGAGACTTTGTTACCTATGCGTATTGCCTGATGTCCGTGGTATTTAGTGTCGTGACCCGATTCGGGAGCTTAGGGAGAAGTCGTTGCTGACTGCGGGTGCTTGAAGCAGCTCGAAACAGGTCACCAGTTCTATGTGGCGCCGTCAAAATCTGAAATTATGAGAGTCGCGATCGCTTGCACTAATACCTACTGGCAATTTTGTTGTCCACGACCTTGGGGCTAGGTCCGCCCGATTTCTTGTGGTTCGAACATGGCCCATTGTAGGGCGCAAGAAGCAACGAGTGTGCCGGTTTTAATGGGTAGGGAAGTCGAGGGTGCGTGTCTTCGCCGGCGGGGCGCACTGCTGTAACGAATCCAGCGTGAGGTGTAGCATAAGGTATAGCATTGTCCTAAACACTATGGTAGAGTTTCTTTTTCGTTGTATTTGATTCCTGACTTCCCCAAATTGTCCCTTTTCAAGCTTGATCCTCTAGCGGGATGCACCCCTGCTCGTTTCAGGTGTTGTACTTATCTGACAGTGTGCTGTTTTGTCTTGGTTGATGGTTCGGTCTGAGCTGGTGTGAACCAGTACACAGGTTGGATCGGTACCGCACAGTTCCCGCGCAACATGCCGTGACACGTATATCGTCTAGATCTATATAGATCTATATAAGTACCTGGTAGATTTCTAGATCGTCTGAATAGGGATCTGCCCGATGTGTGGATCTTTTTATTGTTCGCTTTCATGGTTCGGTTCAAGCAGGTGTGAACCAGTACACGGGAGCTGTTGAAGGCGATGGCACGAGCGACAACGTTGACCTAATGGACGGAGTGCAAGGCGATCCAGTACACGAAGAGCCAATACAAGACCGCGACGAGCTCCCGGAGGACCGGTTTCACCAGGCCGACATCGTCTCGCAGCACATGATAGACACCAGAGAAAAACAGCGGATGGAAAAGGTAAGCAGACCGCTCTCGGTGGGCGGTGGTGCGGGCTACATGTGTTTTTTCACGTTGCCGTTTTTTTTTTTTAACGTTCCAACAATAGTCGACGTGATGCCCGCGTAAAGCTTATCTCTGATTTATCGCCATAGCTCCCGCACTACCACTAGTACCACTAGTACCACTAGTAGACTGGCCGATTGCGAGTGATGGAACACATTGAGTTGTGATTGATCTGCATTAGAAAGTGCGGGCAACTCCGTGGTTCCACCGATACGGTTTATGGCGTGCGGGTGGGTTTTGTCGTGCACCTCACGGATCAATCGGATGCAAAATTGAGCAGCGTGTGGCCGCGTACCCTTTAGATGTCGTGCATTCGAAAGATGGCCCTAGGGGCATGAGAGGCAACGGCCCGAACTGTCCCCTTTTGGGCATCCGGCGCATGCTACGATAGCAGTAGGGTTAGCAGTAGGGTTAGCAGTAGGGTTAGGGTAGGGTTAGCAGTAGGGTAAACCTTGTGAGACTCCTCGCTTGAGGCGCCCCTATACTATACAACTTCTTCTGCTGCTACTATTATTAGTACTATTAGTACGTCACACTATTAATACCTCATACTACCTCATACTACCTCATACTACCTCACAGAACGTCATAGTACCTCACCTCATAGCTAATATAGATAAACTTGAAAGTGCACCCCAGTGAGCATACCATGTCTAACCCTCACCCTAACCCTATTCATTGCTCGATAACAACTACCAGCGTAAGGCACAAATGGCATTCCATTGATATTGGGCAGTCCCTTCATTGAGGAGCCCATCTAGCAGACCTATTCTGGCCAGTGTTAACTCTATCGTATTCAGCACGCGTTGTCCATGTTTCCCTGGCTCCAGGATCTACAGAATCACGGCCGGGTCCTGCATTCCAGGCGACGAGCCTAACTTTACGTGCCCCCCAAACACGTTTGGAGACCGTCTGCCGATACCTGCTAGATGACGTCAATTAAGTTTACCCTTGACGAGCCAAAGCCTTTGCCGTTGAAGAGGTCGAATTGCCACGTGACGGGAGGCACATCACGGTGAATCCGTCAATATAGCCGTGGCTCATTGCTTCCGGTTTGATGGAGCATCTCCCCACTAGTCACCACAATCGTTTCTTAGAGTGAACAGAGCGGGCAGAGTGGACAGCACTTGTCCTTGTGCCCCGAAGGGTTTGGGCGTAATGTCGTAATGGCGTAATGGCGTAATGTCGTAATGTTGGTTACGGTTAGGGTTGGGGTAGAGGTGCGGCATTGTTTTTTTTTCTTTCTGAGGCCCCTCACGCGAGTCCCAAAAAGGTGTTTTGGGGGGAAATGATGTGGTATTCGATGGGCTACCTCATGACTTAGGTTTAAGACGAAATTAGTGGGAAAATATGACATTCCGATGACATTCCGATCACAGTGGGTTAAGGAGCCATGTCCCTAATACAATCTTTCAGCAAAAATTTCTATGATACTTGTATCATAGCGCGCTTCGACCCCTGCAAGCAGATGGCGAATTTGTGGTATATATGAGCAAGACGTTCATGTGCTCGTCTCGGAAAATATGGGGGAAGCATACAACGCTATCTGCATGAAAGGTCTAGTGAGTAAAGTTGATGGTCGCACCCGTGCACCAAACCTGGCGTCTGGCCCTCGCATTCTATCCAAAACAGGGCATTCCTCGTTTCTTTTCGTGTGCCAATTACATATGAGGCCTACCATAAGCAGTATGTCCACGATATGGCCAAATAACGCTCTCGTATTTCATGAACAATGTTGATGTTGTAGATCAATCGTGCGGAGAGGGAGAGAAACGAGAGGAAGAAGGAGCAGCAAGACGGGGTGGAGTACATCGACTTTGACGGTGAGTCGCCGCGGCTGTGTTTTTGTGGTAGTGGTAAAGGATTGAAAGGCAGGGAAAGCCAGTTTTTTATTGTTTTGTTATCATTTTTTCGCATAATTAAGGCTGTGGTCACTCGACAGGCTCCAACTATTCAGCGGTGGAAGAAGACCCCCGGGAAAAAAATATTGCAAGCCAAGAGTGGTACACGTATATATCATATAATAGCTGAAGCAAGTCCTACATCCTCCAAGAATACGAGAGTGGAATAGGAAGTCAGCGTACGTAAGTATCTGGTACATACGTTTCAACACTCGCAATATCGTAGCTGAAGCAAGTCGTACATCCTCCAGATTACGAAAGTGAAATTGGAAGTCAGCGTGATTAAGTAACATGCCAGTACTGGTACATACGTTTCAAAACTCGCACCTGAAACCGTCTACGCCGCATGCCGGCCAGGAAACCAAACTAATGTTCAAATTCGAGAATACAAATATACAAATCACAAGGAAGAAAAACGAGATAATTAAACAACGAAGCACGGGAATATTACGTACGTAAATAGTTACGTAGACTCGCCAGAGGGGCGGGGTGAACGTGTTCGACGGTAATACGGCGGTATCTTCGACAACACGGAGTTTAATAGCCATGTTGATTACCCTTGGGATTGTATTTTCATTTTTGTCAACACAAACGTTTGGGCGATCCTCAAGAGAGCAGATACCAAATAATTCGATGCACTGCTATCGTAGCACGGTAAAGGATGAGTGGCAGTGCTAAAGAGCAGACGAGTGGAAGTGTTGGACAGCAACACAGCAGTAGACCAACGCAACATGCCACGCTATTGTATGCTATAGGAGTGTGCCAATGTAAATGACCCTTGTTAGGATTTTAGATTCTCGGGTCGGTCGAACAGCCCAGCTCTTCGTGACTAACAACTATTTCGAAAAGCCCAGCATGGACCGCCCTTCCGGCTAAATGTGGCATTACAGTATTTTCTTGAGAAATCTATTCAAGAAGCCCAACCGACACCCAACAGGCGCCAAACTGGTTCTCTGTTGTGGTACATTTCGCGGCTGTGCCTGGTTTTCTGTTGTGGTACACTGCTACTCTTCGGTTGTGCAAGGTGTACCATGTTGGTCGTACCAATCACAGCAGTGTGTACCTGCGTGACCGCTCTTCGAAAACATCCCAATGTCCACGGGCAGTTCGCAAGCGGGACTACCTTTGATTGGTGGAGGCCTCCGGACGAATTGCTAACGGTTAAATATCACAGTCCGTAGGAGTTTCCAGCTTCTGGTCCGTTGGGTTGTCCTGTAGAGTTTACCGGTACCACTTGATCACCGAGAAATCACGCGATTGGTCAACTACTCAGAATTCGGGATGCTTCATTGGTCGACACACGCACACACTATATCTAGCACTAGCACGCTTATCCCGCCCGGACCTAATTTCACCCGGGGCTTGATGGTATTAATACACAAACATTATACAATTTTGCACGAGTATAGCCGCCGGAGGCCGAAAGCGCGAAGCGCGAACCCTTATTCCCCATGTCACATCGCAGCAAATCGAGGGTCGGCCACACAGCCAGAATAGTCAGAACCATATTCACGGGTCCAAATATGTCAGCGTCCTGTCGCATTTGACCAACAGGATGCTACGGCTGGAAGCTCCTTGGCTGTTCGCGGCTGTGGGGGCGGTATTTTCTGTACCCGATAGATTATTTTTTGAAATGATCCCGCCCAAAGCTCGGCATCACCGGGCTAACCCAAAGGCTGTGACTAAGAGTTATGCCTGGGAATGAACCCTGAAATGTCCCCGAATAATGTCAGATCTATTCGATGAAAACCGCAAAAAAATCCAAAATATGTTGAAAGAAGAAAAATGTGCCGTAGTCCTATTTACTTGGATTTTGTATGCATGAACTGCCGACAGAAGATCAAAGAATATTCGACGCAGGCGACGAGTTGGACCCTGAGATTGCACAGACACTTGTAATCAGTGTCTACAGAGGGCAAGGCACATCATTTAGATTTTTCCGTTATGTTTTCAAGTCTAATCGGCCGGAAATGTGCGGGGAAACTATTGTTTGGTGCTTGTATTCGGCTGTTGCTTAATAGGGGAGAAGAACTTGAATTTAATATGGAAGAAATGGCTTCCTTCCCCTTGACTGGGACTTGGCGGAGACAGCAAAGCAATCCGCGGTCGAATCCGGTAAATAGCCGACGACAAATTGGTGATCAAACTTGGCCCTTTTGCCGCCTTCGGAGCAAAAGTTCCAAAAAAATCATTTGAAAAACAGAAAAAAAAAGAAACCCGGGGAAAAACGAAAAAAGTCGAGGCAGACACAGACGCATGTCTTCGTTCGTGTTGGGCAAACGGCGCCAGACATGGCCGGGCGTATCCGCACGCCGACCGACTGCCATCACAGCAGGAGCCATCGACAGAGGAGGGAGGAAATCTGTGATTGGGCCTTGATGCAGCGGGACACGACCTGCCCCGAGCTTCCTGATGCGGATGCATGTGTTATCGCATCTCTTAAAAGGCTGTTATCGTACACACGAGATCTTCGAGCAAAACAGATAACAATTTGGTCCGAATGTAAGGACCGTTTTTATAACTATATGAATATAGAACGGTTGTTACATTTCCGGAGAAATAGGTACCCGGTACGGTTGACAATGACTCGCATCATGCGAGTAAGAGTGCACGAGTAACGACAAATACAGTACATGCTTGGAGCGTGACCCCAGGCGCGTGGTGAGAAGAAGAACCCTTGGCCAAGACCCAAGCCCAGCGGCCCGTACAGCAACAACGTACACGTGGGCTAGAGGTGGGGCGCGCCGCCACAGAGGTATACGGGCGGCGCCGTATACCATGCGCGGAGCAGCACGGTCCAGGGGCTTGCACAGAATCAGCAGCAGCAGCCAAGAAAACAAGAGATCAGCCCCTATTGCTTGATCCCTTCTCATCACAAATGGGGCAGCACCGTCTGCTGCCGGCCACCGAGCCCATGGGGCCGCTCGTGCGTCCATGTGTACGCTGCTGCTCTGCGCTCTGGGCCTGGGGCTGTACAGCAGCACGCCTCGCACGAGAAGCAAAGGCACCCCGGTGGGCTGACATTTTTTTAGCAAACAGGCGATGGCGGCCTGTGGCAGCAGTGCTTCTTTTATGAATGCTGCGCTCCGAACAGCTTTTTGCCGTGACGTGGTTTTGTTTTCTCCATCGCTGATTGGTTCATTTCCCGAAGAGTTTTTTCCGTAGAGAACGACCATGGGACATTTCCCCCCCAAAAATTACGTCTCAAAGATTTCCATTCCCAGGCCTAACAGTAGTCTGGGGACCTTCGTATCTGACTGTGGTTTTGGCTGAATAGTTATGCTCCCCCTTCGATACTCGAGGGTGACCGCCTCTTTCGGTCCGTGGAAGCTATATTTGCGACATTTTCATTGTGTTATATGGATTTGTTACTCTCGTATGTACATGCGCAACTTCGAACTCGTGTTTAGCCTACACAACAGCAGCAGTCGTTCTTCAACACGTGCTCAATCAACGACCTGTCCCGTCTCAATCATGACGCGTCCGGTCAATCATCACCCTAAGAACAAGTGATACTCGTACTTTTTGCTGGTACTCGTATTTTTCATGATCGCCCTCCGTTCATACCTATTTTTTGCGTCATTGAACTGGTCCTTCCCCATTGCCTTCGTTTTTGACTTTACGTGGATACAGTACAGTGCCCCTCACAAGAAAAGCCTATTCCCTCGCTAGCCTCAATACCATATTATTCGTGTGGCGAAGACAGCAGCGTTTTGATGTACGCAGGGTATCATATCATTTGCTCGTAATGCCTGCTTGGCGGTAGATGTTTCTTATTCCGCCATTTTTTTTCTGTGTGAAGCATTTGCGCACATGGTTACCAATGCAACGCTTCTGAACTCTGTGGAGAAAAACAAGCTAACGCATGCTGTACAAAACTTATTATTCTCATGGGTGGGAGGCCGTCGTGGCCCAGAATAAGGCTGTCTTGGCCTCGAACTAAGTTAAGTGCGGTGTTGGCAAAATTCTGTGCATCCACCCCCGCGATACGCCTGCTATTACCCCCAAACCCAAGCGTAGGACTGAGGTGTTAATAGATGGGATGCAGAAGCTCCTGCGCGGCTCAGCAAGGCGGAAGGCCACCCTTGAAAACGAGCCAGCTCGAGAACTTTAACGGTCCACCGCACATACCACGGAGCTCAGTCGGTGCTCAAACGGGCGTGGATTATAACGCTCCCAAAGCGCACCCCGTAGCCAGAAGCGTGAGAAAACACCGACTTGAGGTTTGGGTCAGAGGAAAGCGTGGAACGTAGTAATCTAGGTACTTCCTAGGTACATACCATACTATTATGGCTCAAGAAGCGAAACGCGAACCAAAACAACACGACACGAAACACGACACAACAAATAAACAATACGCAACACACGGTTTGCCTTGGTTTCCTTCTTGGCCTTCACCCTTTGTCCGTGCACTCCTGCTCTGTTTTTCGGTGACCATACAGTATACAGTTGTAGCTGCCGTTATTGCTGCTGCTTCTCTGCACTATAATATTGATGCTCTGCTGCTGCCGAGGCAACCCCTATTTCTTGTGTTGCCCTCACCATGACTACTACTCCGAAGGAAAGTGTTGTAGTATTATAGGGTACTAGTGGTACGCCCGAAGTATGCCAGATGCCGGCCGGTATGGTGGAGGAAAACCACGTACTAATAGTGCTGGTAGTAAACCGGTGCCAACAATAGGGCCAATCCCCACAGCCCGCAAAAATTAACCCACGTACGAAAGGATCCACCAACCCGCAAGGCACCACGCAGTGCACCCACCACCTACCCACCACCCACCGACTAAACCACTACAGCAGTACAGCAGTGCAGCAGTACGTACCGTTACTATTAATACTACACAGCAGTGCGTGCAGCAGAGTGCAGCAAGTGCGTACAGTAGTACGACTCGTATTGATAGTAGAAATGCGGTACCCAAAATAGGGCCAGCCCCCACATCACGAACCAAACCGCCACCATCTAGCACCCACCACCCACCACCCACCACACACCACCCACCACCCACCACACACCACACACCACCCACCACACACCACCCATCCACCAACCCACCACAGCAGTGCAACAGCAGTTGAGAGTTATGTGCAAACCAATTCACAACGGCAGCACAGCAGTACGACAATACGCACCACCGCGGTACACCTGTGGTACGCCAGGAGCTGGGTGGGATTTCCACTTCTTATTATTTTCCGCCTTCCGGGGGAGAGCGCGAGCCATCCCCGGGGGAGGCTTTTGATTGCCCCAGCTCGCGGAGTTGGGACTCGTCGGCCGTTGTGTCGCCGAGGACACGGAGGGGTGATGTGCGGGACGTACGTGGTATGGGCGTGCGGAAGCTGGGGGCCGGGTGGCGGCCGATGGAGCGGGCTGTGCGAAATTAATAGTGAGACCGAATATTTTGAAAGATCCGTAATGAGACGTCGACGACGAATACTACTACTACGACGACGTTAGCTTATTATATAATAAGGATGTCTTTAATTCTTCATGAAAGCCATCAGCGAACCGGAAATGTGAAAGTTTATTTTTTCGACTTGCCCCTACTGCACCCTGCCATCCCTTCAACCTCGATCTCGGGTGGAAAAAAACATATCTCGACCGCTCTCTACGCGGCCGAGTTCTTCGAGTTTTTCGATCTTCGCCGGGCCTGTTACCGGACGCGCGCGGTTTCGAAGTCGAAGTCATTCGCCGCTGCCGAGTGCCAGTGCCGTTATCCTGAGCTGAGGTAGTTTTCTCTTATCCTGCGGAGACGCTAGCTGCCGGAGGATACGTTTGTTGATGCGGTTGTTGGTAGGAACATTCCTCGACGTGGATCGTTTGTCAGGTTCGATATAGCACAACTCCTTCTGTTTGGACGATTTACTGGTTATATCGTGCTGCTGCTCAAGCTCGCGATAAGAAAATTCCGTCTGGGTCGTGTATAAGATTTATCATTCTGGGGAAACCTCATTTTCGCGGGCGTGCTCAGAGAGGGTTGAGTTGCCCGGCATCCGCCCGGCCTGTTCCTACGCGCGCAGTCTCGAGGACACGCGTGGTTGCCGAGCGCGGCGACCCCGAACTGACCTAGTTTGAGCGGATCTTGTGGGTATGCTCGCTGCCTGGGGAGATATTCGTCCGTACTGTCGTTGATCCGGGAACAAGCTTGCGAGAAGCACTCCTGAAGAACGCTCTGTCTGGGTCGTTTGTAAAGTTCGATCTGCGGGTTAATTCGTTTGGAAGAACACACGCCATATAACGAGAGGACGAGAGTGCTCTGTATTTGTACATAGCTACTGGCTGATTATACCACGTACAGGTAGACCACAACGACCAACAACAGCACTACCAGTCTGTAAGTACCGGCAGTATATACGCGTTTTAATGTGCTTTACTGCACTCTGTTCCCGTTAAAGCTACGGTTTAACCACTACTTGTATTTGTGCTGCTGCTTGATGCCGTGACCTATTTAACTACAGAACTGTCACATGTAGCCACCAGAAATTCATCCAGAGAGCCCGGCCAATCGAGTGGGTGCAAGCACGATCGGGTTCATGTTTCTGACTTTGAAATTGCCAATGCTTAAGATTCTCTCTAGACCGTGCTGGAGCAAACGATTTCTGTTGTTACACTGGTCAATTCGGTTCGAAGAGCACGCGCCATATAAGGAGAGGAGGCGGATACGATCTACCGGGTACCTGTTAGTTGGCACTCTGTTGTTGTATACAGCAATCTTACTGGTTCGATGTGCCTGCCACTGCCACTGCTGCTTCGGCGCAACCTGGCACAACCCAAGGACGGTACACGAAGCAGCGTTATTGACACTTAGCTATCATGAGTCGTCGAGTATCTAGGCTGGTATATGCGTATGAGGCTATGATACGAGTACCAAGTACTATCCGTTTGGAAATTTCAAGCGTCAGTTCGTTGGCAAAACCGTATCCTTGCACCAGGCGTATAATTGCACGTACGTGCAACGTTTTTAGAATTGCACGTAAACTCAGTACAACCCCTGCCGACCTCGAGAGCAGACCGAGAGCCCCCCAAAGGGTTGGGTTGGGATTAGGACTAGGGTTAGGGTTAGGGCTAGGGTTAGGGTAGGGTTAGGGTTAGGGTTGGGGTTAGGGTTGGGGTTAGGGTTAGGGTTAGGGTTAGGGTTAGGGTTAGGGTTAGGGTCGTGTCTGGGGTCGGGTTGGTCTGGGCAGCGTAACCGTCGTTTTGTGCGGACCTGGACATAGGGAGCCGCGATACATAAATCGCTATTGAATTTACGTGCAAATCTGAAAAACCTTGCACGTACGTGCAATTTCACGGGAGCCCGTATCCTTGGCATGCCTTGATTTACCAGTATATTGAAGATCTGCGTCAACACCAATTCCCCCTTCTACTCGCATGCCGTTTCCACCACAGGAACCCTTCGGCACCCTATCCTCACCATCCACCTATTAGTAGCACTTGTCAACAACAACAATGTAATTTCACTGTTGTTTATTGACCACGAGGTACGTACCGCCAGTACGTGCTGGTAATTATGCGGTCCGAGCTGTACTGGATGACTGTGTTACTAAGCAGCAGGCGCGAAATCAGTGGTCATACGCACGGAGACCAGCTGATGTACCAGTATACCCGGCCGCATATACAGCACTATCGGCTCTCTCCCAAGAAACCAGAAATCCGGCTCTAGGCTAGCATATTTCTCCTGGCGGAGCGAGAAGGAAGTACATATGTTACAAGTTCCTGTTGAAGGCAGGCTCCTGTAAGACCGGTGACAATGGAAGGCCAAAACTTTGAAATTCCCGAAGATCCCAGCCAAACTTTGCCTGCACAGTCGCCTATGGACCCAATTTGGTGGAATTTTTTTTTGAAACTTTCCACAATTGCGGGGAAAAACGATTTCTCGCGGTGATCTTGGCCAACATCGGCCTTGGAATTCCTCAAGCAGATCTTGGATTAGACGCGGCGCAATTTCGTTTTCTCCACACACTTTGTTCGACGAACTAAACGACAGCGTCGTGAACTCTGAACGTGGCGCATTCGGGGCTCTGACCCCCCCCTTGGTGTAGAGCGTTCACTCTACGGCCGGTGCTTTGTGGCGGGCGCCGATCAGGCTTCTGTTATACACACATTTGGCGGTTGGTGTGTAGAAAACTGAGACAAAACTCTCTATCGTCTCCCAACGGGCGAAAAACAGAATCTGAGAGGATGTGACGTAAGACCACAGGAACAACACAAGCAACCTTTCACGCCCTAGGGCATGGATCGAGATAAACTCTTCAGCGCTGTCACCTACTCTCATGTGGCGTTGTCCGGAACAAAGAGGAGTGACCAAACGTTGTCTCTATTTCGATATCGAAGGTCAATTGAGTGTGGTGGGCAGCGTTGATCAAGGCTTGATGACACATTGACAAATTGATCTGTTGGACCGCATGACCCTAGAAAGAGCCAGAAATAAAACATTTTAGTCATATTTTCCCCATAGCGACGTTATCCGGAATCTTTCAGCAAATAACCTCCAATTTGTTTTTGCAAACTTTTTGGCCAAACTATTGACTTTGCATTGTCATAGCTCTGAAGGCTATGCACTTTGTTTTACTTCATTATTTGAGACTAACTTTCTTCAAGTCTAGTGTACTGCTTTGTTATGGTCGGGTCGATGCCGTAGGGTGGCTTATCGGGGCTAACATCCCCGCCCCCCCAAAATAAAGTCGACCCCCTTTCCACGGTACCAATGTGCCTCGCAATTTTTTTTCTCATTGCCAGACTTGCGTGTATACAAAATGACAACACCGTACACACATCGAACGACGCTCCTCGACATAATTAGGCGCAGAGTGATTATGGACCGAGATCGCCCTTGACGAAATCCAGGCGATTGACATATCTTGAAACACTAATAACGCGCGACGGAAGTATCACGCAGCTTCCAAGGATGGGTATCGATCCTTAAATTGATCGAATCAACAGCTGACGCATTTGAAACCTTTTGTGGAGATACTGACAGGTAGAGAGATACATACCGTACAGGGGGGGAGGGTGTAGGTGCTGCGATACTATCGGTGTGGTGTGTTATGGTTTGTTGATTTGATTGAATTTATTAGATTGATTGATTTGATTGATTTGATTGATTTGATTGGTTTGCTTGGTTGGGTACCATGATAGGGGTAGAAGTTTTTGGCTAAATTATATGTGACCGACGGTGTTCCTGAACTAATCAATGACCAATAACCAATATCACTAATCATTACACTAGTCAAAGTGGTTGGATTTTTGTTATCAGGGCTATTCACGGATAAGGTCAAACCTCACGGGTCGGGCCGGGCCGACCCGCGAAAATTTCGAGACGTCTTGACCCCACCCGACCAGACCCGCGAGGTTTTGAAACCCCCTGGCCCGACCCGACCCGACCCGACCCGACCCGACCCGACCCGACCCGACCCATGACATTTGTAAACCTCTTGACCCGACCCGATCCGATCCGGCGTGTGTGATTTGAGAATCTCCTGACTCAACCCGACACGACCCACGAGACTTAAAACCTTGTTGAACCGACCCGACCCGCCACACTCCGAGTGACCCGTAAGGTGTGGGCTTCATGCAGGTCGGGTAGACTGGACCCGCGGTGTATTTCGCGGGTCAAAGTCAAATAGTCACGTGTCAAAGCATGTCTGGATATATACCTTGGTCGGTTGGTTGGTCCCTCCCAGGGGTCCCTCGTACTTTTCCCGGGATGTGGTGCACTCTCTCTCTCTCTCTTTCTCTCCTCTCTCTCTCTCTCTCCTCTCTCTCTCTCTCCTCTCTCC